>APFE031588380.1:125657-146621 GCA_000404065.3 Pinus taeda
ACATTGGAGATCTGTTGAACAGGTTTGGCATGACAGAATGCAATCCTCTTACTACTCCAATGGAACAAAACTTAAAGCTCACATCTATTGAAGGAAAAGAATTTGAGGATGTAAGAAAGTATAGACAGCTTGTAGGAAGTCTCAACTACCTAACTACCACCAGACCAGACATTTCGTTTGTTGTTGGAATCCTCTCTAGGTTTATGCAAAAGCCTTGTGAGGGACATTGGTCTGCTGCAAAAATAGTTCTAAGATACTTGAAGGGAACTCAAGACTTTGGAATCACGTATACACAGGTGGACGACTTCAGTTTGATTGGATACTCTGATTCAAACTTCGATGGAGACAAAGAAACTAAGGTATCTACTTCAGGATATGCTATGAGTCTTGGATCAGGAGCTGTCTCCTAGAGATCATGCAAACAATCAGTTCCAACAGATTCCACAACAGAAGCAGAATACGTGGCAGCAGCTGAAGCAACAAAAGAAATTGTGTGGCTCAGGGAAATTCTTGAAGATTTGCAGGTAAAACAAGTACAATCAACTCCACTCATGATTGACAATACCTCTGCAATAAAGTTGGTCAAGAACCCAAAGTTCCATGATCGAACGAAGCACATCAATACCAAATATCATCTAATTCGACATCATGTTGAGGCCAAAACAATCCATCTTCGTCATTGTTCCACTAATGAGCAAATTGCCGACATCTTCACCAAAGCACTTGGAAGAGAAAAGCTTGAATAATTCAGAATGATGCTTGGACTCACCAACATCCCTTCAGATTAAGGGTGGAATGTTGACACCTAATCATCAGGATTGGGTGAATAAATATAATCAATGTAAATAAATAATAAGAGATATGAACAGTCATCGGGAGATGAAGTGAACAGTCTCCCTCATGTATATAATAAAGACCAACCTAAAGGAATAATACGAATTGAATTGTTTTGAGGAGCTATTGCCTGGTCCGACATTAAAAGGTTAAGGAACACAAGATCTCCAAAACTTAGAAAAGGTTTTGCAAGAGAAGCTTGGGAAATGCTTTAATTAAATTAATTAGCCAATAATTTAATTATTTCCTACGTCTAACTTAGGGAAGTTGGTTAATTAAAGTTAATTAATTAAGGTAATTCAATTTTTCTCTAGAGACTTATATTGATGGAGTCAAAGTGATTAAGCCATTGATCAGGATTAGATCTTGGTCATTGGTTGTCCAACAAAGGATTATATGAACAACTCGAGGGCTTGGAGAAGGGCCATCAATTTTGCTCTAAAGACTTCTATTGATGACATCAAATTGATCGTAGTTGTCAATGAAGATTAAATCATGGCCATTGATACTTCAATGAGAGATTATAAGTGCAGGTCGAAGGGGCTTGGAGAAGACATAGAAAACATTTGAGTAGTTCAACTTCCTAGTTGCAGGTTTTTAGTAGGGAACAGTTGAAGCTAGGGAAGAGATAGTAGCGAGGTTTGGAGCAGTGAAAATTTACGGAGAAATTCTTAGGAGTTTTTCTAGTGATCTAGGGTCACAACTAGAGGCTGAATTATCCAACAAATGAGGCCACATTTTGCAGTGTGAGTTAGGCAGATTCCCAGTGCGAGTTGCCAGAAGGAGCAACGATTCGGTTGCTAGTGCCCGGATCTAGTCCCAGCAGGCAAAGCGAATTGTTTCTAGAGGCAAAGGGAGGCAGGAAAACTCATTTGGAGGTGGTTCCAAGGCAAAACAAATTTTTTGGAGGCAACAGTGCGCATACCCAATTCGACAATGCGAATTAATTAGTTTTAAGATATAATTAGTTTTGTGATATATCTAAACCCTCTATCCTCACGACAACTAAAAATATTCCCATAGAAATTAAATTAAGGTTTTAATAAACTTAAAAAATGAGAATACTTTTATATTTAAAGATGTAAAATTTCTATAATACAAATAGTACTACTAAGAACCAACAGAGATCCAACTTAACTAAGGATCCAAGCGATGACAACAAGCAAAGTGAAGGGAAGAGGGGGATGGGGAGAGAGGGAGGGAGATAGTATCAAAGCTGGAGGGCAGGGAGAGAGAGAGAGTGATGGGGGGAGACAGAGAGAGGGAGGTGGGAGCATAGTATTCAAAACCGGCCCAACTAACTAGTTACCGGTCTAACCAACCGGTTAGCAGGCCCATCGGTTGGAACTAGTCAAAAAACTAGGTTAGACACCATCTATGGCCAAAAAAGAGACCTATCTGGTCCTAACTGGCCGGTTCCATCCTAAATCGATTGGTTACCAGCCGAGCCCACCGTGAGCCCAGTTAGCGCTTTTTTCAATGTCTTTTAGGGGTTGTGGAGGGAAAGTAAGGGTCCTTTCCCTCCAAAAACACCCTCTCCAAGCCTTTAAGAGACCCTTCCTCCTCTCATTTGTCTCACACATCTCATTTGAAGTGATTGTGAATTTGCTTGGGAGCTTACAGAGTGTTGAGTTTTTGTTGGAGTAGTGGAACAACAGAGTTTAAGCTTAGTAGTCATCATGCCTCCAAAATCCATAGATACTGTATGGGCTCATTGCGATATGATTGATGGCAAAATGATCTGCAAATATTGCCAAAAATCCATTGAAGGAGGGGGTATTAACATGTTTAAGCAACACTTGGCTGGGATAGGAGGCCATGTAAAGCCATGTGGAGCACCAAATAAAATAATAGGGCATATTAGGGCAGAATACCTTCAGAAGTTTGTGACTGCAAAGTTTGGGAGTCGAGACTCAACCAACTGAGTTTGATCATGATGACTCATGAGAATTTTCAAGTGATAATGTTGATCACTAGTATCAAATATGTAGACTTGAGTCTTGTAGTAGGCCACTGGCCCGATAGTTTGTAGGCTTTGTTTTTGCACTCGAGAGGCCATTTAAAGCCTCATTTCTTATGTATTTTGTCGATGATACGTATTGCACTCGGTGCTATTTTGATATATTCACCTTTACATGGTATATAAATGAACAATCTTTGCATATTTTGTCTCTATTGGTTTAGAATCATGGTTTTAAATCTTAAAAATAGTTTTTTCATTAAAAATTAATTATTTAATGTATTTTTCTAAAACCAGTTCGTTTAGACCAAACTAGTCCCGGTCGGTAAACCGGTTCATTAGGTGGACCGGTCCGGTCACCGGTTCCGGTTTTAAAAACACTGGGTGGGAGAGAGAGGAAGGAAGAGAGAGAAGGAGAGGAGGAGAGAGAGAGATGGAGTTGGAGGGGAAGAGAGAGGGAGGAAAGAACAAAGACATAGAGAGATAGAGGTGGAGAGAGAGAGGGAGTGACAATGTGATATTCCCACTTAGCAATATAAGGGAAATATCAATCTTGCCCAATTTTGTCTTATTTCATGTCTGCAATTAGGAGATGTGGGTTCAGAGGTCCCACATGAATTTTGGAATTAAGTGGAGGCCCAAACATTAGGAAGGAAGGGAAATATTGCGGCTTTAATGGAGTGTGGGTCCACCCCATGGAGAATTACGACCCAAATGTGGAAGTCACTCCCATTGGAGCAAAGTTGGTGGGGAAAGTTGAGCTGGACCCACATGGGCATCTTGGAGGCTCTTTGATAAATAGAGCAAGAGGCACTCGTTTTGGGCATTCATTCATCTATTCAGAAATTGTGTCTTTGACATAGCATGCTTGAGCTGAAGCCAAGTCTGTAGTGTTTCTTAGCACACGAGTGTCTTCGAGCAGAGATATCAACCCTTGCTTCGATGGACTTCGAGTTCCAGCCCAAGGAGAGAATCCTACCTATACCAGTTTGTACCAGCAGTAGGAGTGCAATTTTGTGAAGAGGATTGGCAGAAACAGTATAGGGACTGCACAACTCTTGGAAGAGGCACGCTTGGAGGTTGTGGAGTGAAGGGAGTTAGGGGCTGAAACTTGAGGTGGAGTCTAGGGAAGTGTTGTGGGGGATTTTCTAGCATTTTGGCAGAACAACAAATGCAACATCTGCTTCAAGTTACATCTTCTGCTTGTGGAGGAGGGCCAAGCATTTGGAGGTCAATTTTGGAGCGTCAAAACTATGACAAACCCTTCTAGGATTTATCGAGAAGAGGCCAAGATTAATTTGGCAGAATTTTTTGGGCAGATTTGAGGGGTCAAACAAGGGCTCCAACTCAGCCAGCAGTGGGAGGAGCTAGGGGAAATTGGGCCGAAATTCCAAGGTCAACATTTGGCCAATTCCTTCATGATTTTTTGCAGGTTATTGGTGGAGACCCCGGGGCTAATTTCCCAGAATTTTCTGAGCATTCGAGGATGCCCTAGCGGTAGTTCTTTGCAACCAACAACATATTTTTTGGGTAGTTTCAGCGCAGAGCCACGAGAGAGCAACAGGAAATTTGAGAGGGATTTCTTATTGTTCAGTTGGGCTTAGCTAACTTGCCTTGAGCAAGCCTAGGTGCACTCTTTCTAGCACCACATTGTACCCTCTTATTATAATAAAATGGCTCAGTAGCATAGATTTGGGTGAAATTTCATCATCTGACTTGTGTTTGATTTTCGTGGTTTTATGTCTATGTTTGCTTCGTTATTTATTGTAAAAATACCCTAGGAAATATTATGTTGAAATTTGTAAGTATCACCTGTTAGAAATTTTATTTGTATTCTCTGTTTTATTTCACCTACTTGTTTAATTACTAACAAGTTATTTAACCATATAAACACAATACAGTCTCAACCATCTACAGATCAATAGATGAAAGAAATAGACAAACACACAAATGACACCGTTATTTTTGGACAAATGTCCCCGGAAAAACCAAACTTGGGAAAACCAGTGCAATAATTCTAAGGGTTATATTATTATGCAGTCTTTCTGAGTACAACTGGGTGCCAAACTAGCTCACCCGACAGAGAAAATAATCTGATAGTGATACCTCTCCATTCGAAAGCAGATATTCTGAAAGTCTGCCCCATGAAACCCTCTCCAGCACAATCTGAGGCTATGTGTCAGCCCTCCTAGCCTCTGCGTCAGCCTGAAACCCTCTACATCAATCCTCTGAGCCTCTGCGCAGCCTCTCTAGCTCTCTGTGTCACTCCTGCAGCCTCTACGTGGATGACGTCTGCCCTTCTTACCTCTGCGCAGTCCTTCCTAGCCTTTGCGTGGCTCCCTCTGGCTCTGCATCTGCCTCTCTGCCTCTGAGCTAGTCTTCTGGCACTATCTTTGTCTCTCTTCCTCGTCCTCACTACCCCTCGCTACAACTCTGATCACTGATTCGATTTCTCTTAGCAAACCCTGCTCTAGAAAATCAAATGACTGATCACTCTGGTGTATTCTCCAACTAACCCTCAAGCCTCCTCTTATAATTTTCCTATTGTTCCTTCAACGGCCGAGATTACATCTCTAATCAACGGCTAAGATCAGATTTGGCTTGATCCATGTTCTTTAGAACCTTCTAACCCAATTTTATATTAATACCCATTAATATTTTATTTTTCTTAAGTTTAGACTTAGGAACTCCATTAAAAATATTAATTATTTTTATATCTCCTTAACTATGTAGAAATTGCCCAAACCATTTATGGGTCTTGGAGATCTCATGTGCTTTAGCCTCTCCACCAATTTTCATGGCTAGAGCACATCCGATGCTACCCAAATCAACACTCCCTCTTAGCGAGGATTGTGTTCTAATAATACTCCACACTGAGCATCACCCTGATTATATGGCACCGGTACTTGTGCTGATGCTAGGCCTCACCCGCCCAACATCCTCTGCACTGCTGCATCTTGTATTGCTGCCCATGGCTCTGCCACTGCCACTGCCACTGCTACATCCGTATAGCAGCTCCCTCTGCATTGTGCAACTGCTTACTGCTATTGCACTGCAACCTAGTTACTGAGAAGTAAGTAACTGATCCACCCAACTACTAACATCCTTGTCAGGCTAGAAACACTCCCGATGTTGAAGCTCTCTCTGTTGCTATCCTGTGCTCCCTCTACTACCTCTACGCTGCTGCAACAACTCAGTGCCTCTCGCACTGCTGCAAACCTCTTTGTACCATCCTGCACTACTGCAACCTCCTCTGTGCCTCTCGCATTGTTGCAACCCTCTCTACGCTGCCTGGGACTACTGCACTCTAGCACTCTTTGTTGCTTCATCCGCATCTGTTTCTATCGACATTCACCATCCTGCTACTCTCACTTCGGGTCTCCCGTAGCCAGGTATGATCCAAGAGTTTGGGTACCTCAAGGATCCTACCCCTCATCGCCTGTAGTCTTCCTGACTATAGCTCAATGTCTCCCCACCTCTTCTCTAGAGGTACATGAGCACTCATGGCACAATTGTCATCTTCCTCTACCTCTTTTTCTGCCTTCACTGGCACGACCTTGGAGTTAGACGCCTCTCCCTTATTCTTCTTCCGCGGACACTGGTTCGCATAATGCCCCAGTTCCCCACAGTTGAAGCACTTTATCTTGGAGAGGTCCTTTTTCTTTGTCTTCTCCTGATTCCCCACAGATGCCAGAGCTGCATCCTCTTCCTCCTTTTTCTTGACCCAGGCTCCTTTGCTGCTACTTCCCGTCTTGGTCAGTCGTTTGATCTCTTATTGGCGAAGAGCTACCCACAATTCTTCCTATTCTAGAAGATTCGCTCTACCTAGAATACTTTGGACGAATGTCTCCCACTCGTCGAAGACTGCATTTAGGGTGGTCCTCACCATCATCTCCTGATCCAGTGTGGCTCCTATAGAAGTCAGTTGATCTCGGATCTCCTTCAACCTACCGAGGAAGTAATCTATCTACTCCCCCTTTTGCATCTTGTATGACTGCAGTTGATTCTCCAGTAGCATCTTCCTCTGCACAGAAGTGTGTTGATACAATGTCTTCAAGGTGTTCCACATTTCCTTTGCCGTCTCCTTCTCTACAATATGCTGGACCACATGATCCTTAACCCCATCAAGGATTATGCATTTTTCCTTGGCCATCGCATCCTCATACCTTTCATTGTCAACTTGGATAGCCACAGTTCTCAAGGCGAAGGCCTTGATGCGATGTCTATCTAGAACAGATAGGATCTTGGCCTTCCAGATGACAAAGTTGGACGCTCCGTCTAGCCTATCCAGATCCCTTAGTCCATTCATGACCATCTCTCTGCTCTTCTTTTCGACTCCTCTAAGTCTCTACTTCCCTCCTGGAAGTTCACTTTTCGACTCCCTTTGAGTCGCTACTTCCCTCCTGAAAGTTCTCTATTAGACTCCCTCTAAGCCTCGATTTTCCTCTTGGAAATCCACCTGCCAACTATCAAATCGCACCTTTGTGATCTCTTATGCACCTGCAACATTGATTTGGATTTCTTGGCTAGAAATCCACCTAGGTAGCGACTCCCTCTACCTAGGTTTTGCCCCGTTAGGTACTGTTTTGTCTCGGCAACAACAACACCCCACTAGCTTCACTCTCTGCAATCCGCCCACAACTTCCTATGCCTCAGTAACTGAAGAATTGAGCCTCTAGGTTCTGTGCAATCCCGGCACTGGCTAAATTTCTCCCTTGGCCAATTGCGTCAACCCTCTTGGTCACTGCGTGACTTTTCGTGAGCCTCTTCTACCTTCCTCAGCGTATGCACTGGCCTCTCTCTGGCTCGAACTAATGACGCAGGCCCTCTGCGTTAACCCTTCTTTGCTGCTTTTTGCTAGGAACAACTTCTGTCACTCGGGACAGTTGTTTCTGCTGCAAATTCTCTGATTCAACGGGTACCTTCAACTCTCCTATGATCTACAATGCTTTGATACCATGTTGAAATTTCTAAGTATTATTCGTTAGAAATTTTATCTGTAGTCTTTGGTTTGTTTCGTCTATTTGTTTAATTACTAACAAGTTATTTAACCATATAAACACTGAAATAAACGCAATACAGTCTCAACCATCTATAGATCTACAACTGAAAGAAATAGACGAACACACAAGTGACACCGTTATTTTTGGACAAATGTTCTCGGAAAAACCCAACTTGGGAAAATTGGTGCAACAATTCTAAGGGTTAAATTATGCAGTGTTTCTGAGTACAACTGGGTGTGAAACTAACTCACCTAACAGAGAAAATAATCTGGCAGTAATACCTTTCTATTTGGAAGCAAATATTCTGAAAGCCTGCCCCACGAAACCCTCTCCAGCACAATCTGAGGCTCTACGTCAGCCTTCCTGGCCTCTGCGTCAGCTTGAAACCCTTTTCATCAACCCTCTAAGCCTCTGCACAACCCCTCTGGCTCTCTGCATCACCCTTGCAGCCTCCGCGTGGATGATGCAGGCCCTTCTGGCCTCTGCGCAGTCCCTGCTAGCCTCTGCGTGGCTCTCTCTGGCTCTGCGTCTGGCTCTGCGCTAGTCTTCCACACTATCTCTGCCTCTCTGCCGTGTACTCACTGCCCCTCGCTGTAATTGCGATCACTGATTTGATTTCTCTTAGCAAATCTCGCTCTAGAAAATCGAATCACTGATCACTCTAGTGTATTCTCTCACTGACCCTCAAGCCTCCTCTTATACTTTTCCTGTTGGTCCTTCAACAACCGAGATTACATCTCTAATCAATGACTAAGATTAGATTTGGCTTGATCCATGTCCTTTATGTTGAAGTTTCTAAGTTTATTTGGTTAGAAACCCTCCATGCACTTTATCTGATTTATTCCTACCTACTTGTTATTTTACTTAACAAGTTATTTACAATGTAAATACTGAAAATAAACACTAGTGCATGCTCAACATATTATAGATCAGGAACTAAAAGAAACAGAGACAAACACGCCATATGACACCATTATTTTTGGACTAATGTCCCCGAAAAAACCCAATGTGGGAAAACTGGTGCAGCTATCCGAGGGTTTTCTTATGAAGCAATTTCAGAGTACAATCTGGGTGCCAAAACTGGCCTATCCAACAGAGAATTTCCTTGGCAGTAATACCTCTCAATTTCTGACAAATCTTCTAGCTGAAACCACAAATAATCCTTCCAGTAGCTACGCAACACAAATCTGCCCCAGAAACCCCAGCGTCAACCTCTCTCTGGACTGCGTCAACCCCTCTCTGCCTCACGCTGGCCCTACGTCACCTCGAATGGGTCTGCGTCAGTCCTGGGAGGCCCTGCGTCAGCCCTCTGGCCCTCTGTGTCAACAATGCTAGCCTCTCTGAGGCTCTGCGCAGCTCCCAGCTACCTTTGCGTGGCCCTGCATAAGCCCTGGTTGGCTCTGCGTCACTCTCCTTGGCTACTGCGCTACTCTCCCGGCACTATCTCTACCTCTCTATCTCTTTGTACTCAAATTCCCCTCAGCTGCATCTCCCAATCACTAATTCTATCTCTCTTAACAAACCCCGCTCTAGAGAAGAATGACTGATCACACTGGTGTCTTCTCCAAGTGACCCTCAAGCCTCCTCTTATACTTTTCCTGTTGACATATCAACGGCCGAAATTAAGTCCCTAATCAACGGCTAAGATTAGATCTGGCTTGATCCATGTCTTTTGGACCATTCTAACACAGATTCATATTAATAATTTAATACACATTAATATTTTATTTTCCCTAAGTTAATATTAATTATTTTAATATCTCCTGATCTGCTTAGAACCTTCCCAAACCCTTTCTGGGTATTGGAGATCTCATGTGCCTCAACCTCTCCACTAAATTTTGTGGCTAGAGCACATCCGATGCTCGAGGATTGTGCTCTAGCAATACTCCTCACTGAGTATTACTCTAATCATCTAGCATCAGTACCTGTGCTAATGCTAGGCCTTCTTGCCTAACATCCTTTGCACTGCTGCATCCTATACTGCTGCCCATGGTTCTGCCACTGCCACTGCTGCATCTGTACGACAGCTCCCTCTGCATCTGTGCGACTGTTGGTCCTTTCTCCAAGCACTGCATCCGCACTGCACCTCCTCTCATCCTGTTGCATTGTGCTGCCCGATACTACATTACAACTCAATTACTGAGAAGCAAGTAACTGATCTCCCAACTGACCTCTCTATTGGGCTAGAGACACCCACAGATGCTAAAGCTCCCTATGCTGCTAACAAGTGCTCCCTCTCTAACCTTTGCGCTGTTGCAACAACTCCCTACATCTCGCACCATTGCACACCTCTCTATGCCATCTTGCACTGGTGCAACATTCCTGTGTCTCTCTCACTGCTGCAACCTGATAGCCTCGCGCTGTCTCGGGACTCCTGCACTGTAGCTGTCTCTGCCGCTTCATCTGCATTCGTCTCTACTCGACTCAGCCAGTCCTGCTACTCCTCTTCGAGGCTCCCGTGGCAAGGTCTAATCCAAGAGGCTGGGTACCTCGAGGATCTTGCCCTCATCACCTGTAGTCCATTTGACTACAGCTCGATGTCTTCCCACTTCCGCTCAAGTGGTGCATGTGCACTCATGGCACATTCATCTTCTGTCAAAACTTCCTTCTCTGCCCGTGCTGGCACTGCCTTAGTCTCGGAAGACTCTCCCTTGCTCTTCTTCCTTGGACAATGGGTCGCATAATGACCCACATCCCCACAATGGAAGCACTTGACCTTGGAGAAATCTTTCTTCTTCTGCTTCTCCTGCTTTCCCTTAGATGCTAGGGCCACATCTTCCTCCTCCTGTTTGACTTTGATCCCCTTGCTGCTGCTACCCGTCTTCCATTGCCCTCTGATCTCTTCCTGGCGAAGAGCTGCCCACATCTTGTCCCAAGGTGGAAGTGTCCTTTTTCTCAGTATACTCTGGAAAAATACCTCCCAGTCTTCTGAGACAGTATTCAGGGTTGTCCTCACCATCAACCCCTGATCTAGTGTCACCCCTATAGCAGTCAACTGATCTCGGATTTCATTCAGTCCTCCGAGGAAGGTGTCAATCAGTTCTCCCTTCTTCATCTAATACGACCTCAACTAATTCTCAAGCAACATTCTTCTCTGCACAAAAGTATGTTGGTACAACTTCCTGAGAGCCTCCCACATCTCAAATGTCATTTCCTTCTCGGCTATGTGTGGTACTACATGATCCTTGACCCCGTCAAGGATGATGCTTTTGGCCCTCGCCATTGCCTCCTCTTACTTGTCATTATCATTGAGGTCGACTGTGATAGCTATTACCTTCAAGGCAAAGTTCTTGACATGATTTTTGTCAAGTACAGATAAGATTCTGGCTTTCTAGACTGCAAAGTTCGACGCTTTGTCCAGTCTATCTTGGTCTCTTACACGGAGTAGTGCCATGATGCTCCTCTACTTCCCTCTTGGAAGTTCTTTGATCGACTCCTCTGAGTCTCTACTTCCCGTTTGGAAGTTCTCTTCTGGACTCCCTCTGTGTCCTGATTTCCCTCCTAGAAATCCTTCTGCCGCTGTCAAGATGCCCCCTACTTTGATCGTCTTGTGCAACCGCACTATTGTTTTGGGTTCCTCGGCTGGAAACCCTTGGTAGAAACTCCTCTGGCCTTGCTCTGTCAGGTACTGTTCTGACTAGAGTACCTCACCAGCACCACTTTGCAATATTCCCGTAGCCTTCTAAACCCCAACAACCTGAAGGTGAGAGCTCCTAGGCTCTGCGCAATCTCGACACCAGCGACTCGACCTCCTCAGCCAACTGCATCAACCCTCCCAACTACTGCGTGAGGCTCCTTTTGCCTTCCTTAGCCTCTGCACTACCTCTTCTCGGCTCATCCTTGATGACAAAGGCACCGTGTAACCCTTCCTTGTTGCTGCTCTGCTAGAAACAACTTTTGTCACCTCGAGACAATTGTTTTCTGTTGCTATTGCTCTGCTCAGTTGATGTCCTTTAATCCTCCCGTGATCTGCAATCAGAGCAAACTCCGCTCTAGAAAATCAAATTACGGATCACTCTGGTGTGTTTTCCAACTGACCCTCAAGCCTCCTCTTATACTTTTCCTGTTGGTTCTTCAACGGCCAAGATTACGTCTCTAATCAACGGCTAAGATTAGATTTGGCTCGATCCATGTCATTTAGAACCTTCTAACCCAGTTTTATATTAATACCCATTAATATTTTATTTTTCCTAAGTTTAGACTTAGGAACTCTATTAAAAATATTAATTATTATAATATCTCCTTAACCCGGTAGAATCTGCCCAAACCATTTCTGGGTCTTGGAGATCTCATGTGCTTTAGTCTCTCCCCAATTTTCATGGCTAGAGCACATCCGATGCTACCCCAAATCAACATATTACAGTGGTATCAGAGCCATAATCTTGGCTTAGCCTATGGAAAACCGTTTGTTTTATGACAAATCCAGAATAAAAATCTAAGAAATCATGGGATCGAAAGAAAGATTAGAAACAAACAACATGGCAATAACCTTGAATGAGGTGATTAGGATGCAAAAACTGATAATTGATGTGTGCGAGAAGTTGATTCATTCCGCAATTGGGAATCAGAACCATTCTCAATTATTCAACAAATCCACTATCCCCAAAATTATGGGTAATGCATCAAGATGGCAAGACATGATTATAATTGATGTGGAATTATTGGAAGAAAAATGGAGGAGGCCTCGCCCAATTCTTCCTCGGTCTTTAGAGCGGTTCGGTTCCCTCACCCTCGCCCTCCTGCGTCTTTATATTATATATATATATATATATATATATATATATATATATATATAAGCCCTATATTATTTAAGGGTCACTCACTATTCATATGGTGAGGGTGCGTAAGCACACTCGACTGTCCACCAATCATTGGGTCATGGCATTCAGGAATCCCTCTCTTTTTGGGAGTTTTGTGAACTAAGAGGCATGCACAAACCAATGGGGATTCAGTGGAATTTTGCTAGGATGATGGTGAGGATTAAGGAAGAAGACAAGAGAGTGGTTCGAGGGGCCACGGTTGGTAAGGAGATAGTTGAGCATACACTTGTTGATGAGATGACATCCATTGTTGAGGTATCCATTGATGAGGTATCCCTGGTTGTGACTGAGTTCTCAAGTGATAGTAGTGCACCACAAGTTGATGAGGTGTTGGGAGGCATCTCCATTATTAATGAGGAGCCAATACGTATAGAGGCATCCAAATCTATGACAGAGTTGCCGGACAACAGTGACCTACAGCTGACTGGTGAGCATGTCTTGCATGTTGGGTTATCTATGGAGCAGTGGGAGGCTCATGTCGAGCCCATGATGCAGGAGGACGTGCAACCATCCTTTGGGCTAGTCGTTGATGAGGGGCAACATAGAGACCACATGTTGGGATTCCAGCATAGTTTGCTACAGAGGCGCACTAACAGGATCTACAACGTTTTCAGCCCACCCCTACACATTGGATTGAGAGAGGTGGAGTTGTCTAGGCTTACCAGAGGGGATGACCAGGTTACTAACACTATTTGGTCACCTTTGCCTAGTGGAGGGAGGGAGACAGAGCTACCTAGTCAGATCTCATGTGTTAACCGGGATAGCGGGATGAGGCGATCGGAGTTGCACAAGGTGCAACATCCGCATGTCGAGGTTGTTCTATGTCCGAGAGTTCGTGCATTTGATCCCTCTCTTGGGGTTGGATGGCGAGAGATTTGGAGTTGGTACTTGGAGTGGACTGGACTCATGGAGATGGTCATAGTCTGGAGTAGAGCTCAGTGGGAGCTCTTAGACACCGACGACACTGGAGGCCCAAGTTGTTAGTGGGATCAAGGTGGAGCTCCCTATCCGATATCAGATATGTGGGATGGCTATGGTATTGATGAGGTAGTCGATCCAATGACTGAGCACATACATTCCCTAGGAGAACTCTAGTTGGCATTAGCGGACATGCAATTTGTCAGTAGACTCCATGGATTGTATTGGCATGTTGGTTGCGCATGGGGTCGCAAGATGATTAACATTCTCTGGTAGGAGGTGGTGGGAGGACGTGGCATGGATAGGCCACCAAACCAGGAATTGTATGCCGACCATGTTCTCGCATTGGGGTATCAGGAACAGGAGTCACCGAGGATCGACACTATAGAGATATCCCCTCTGGTAGGTGTGGAGCTAGGCCGCTCAAGATTACCAGGGCAGATGACGGGGTGTAGATCACTTTGTGGCAGGTGTACTAGCAACATGGTGGTTACATCGGCAGATACGGGATTCCCTATATGGTACATGGGGGCATGGCATTAAGCGTTGGTATCAAGGGGTGCATGGAGTTGTACCACAGAGTTCAGTGCTATGCAGAGCACTGTAGGGGTACGTACTTGTGTGCAACTGAGGAAGATGATGCACAACAATTTGTTATAGTGTTGCTGCCAGAGAGGTATCCTGACAAGGGCATTTGATGCACCATTGGGTTTGGCACACTCATATTTGGAGAGCGAGTTGATCACAGGGCCGACTGTGAGCTTCCATTTATCACTCTCCAGCATTGCACACTGACACAATGGACTTGGATATCATCTCTTGATGCTCTCATCACGAGCAACAAGACTCATGAGGTTCATCTGAGACAGTTGGACGAGACACAATGCATTGGGAGAGAGTATTTCCAGTTGTGGCTTATGGTCAGAATGCAAGTTGGTGGATGCAGGCTTGGGGGTAGTCTAATCTCCTGCAGATGTATCACTTGCAGCACCCTTGAGCCCACACTCAGGCTGATACATGATCCCCTTTTGGTGAGACATTCCGAGGTGTCTCTAGAGCATCTATAGTGGTTGGTGGACCTTGCTTACAGGTGGATGTTTAGACTCTGGGAAGCATTGGGGAGCACTTTTAGGAGGTAGGACGACAAATCCCACTGTGTGGTATGGCCGGCGTAGGGTTGTGTTGCACGCACTAGATTGGTTCATGATGTATGGAGTTCATATATTGATTGCACACAGGGGACCTGTGACGTGGTGCAAGTTGGTTCCATCAGCTGTTAGGTCTACGTTGCAGTCGTTCTGGCTGTGGGATTCAGGGGTTTGGTTGGTCGATTGGACACTCTGCGTAATGTTCCTAAGTAGGAATATGAGTGATATTTTAAACAAATGAACAGTGCAACAACATAAAGTTAAAAACATGCATTATACATCCATAAAACATTGTAAATCTGGAATTGTTGAGCCATATATTATAAAATCTGAGAGCATAGGTGCAATATAAATGAGATGGTGCACCCAGGTTTGTCTCAAGGACAAGCTGGACCAAACCCAGGTGATGGAATAGCTGAGCTAAAGGCTGCCCAGTTGTTGCACCACTCTACACTGTGTTGTCCCAGTAAAATTGTTGTCCTCTTGAACTTCGACCTACTGGAATGTGCCCAAAAGCTACCCAGAAAATTATATCCTTTCACCCTTAGACTCCTTGGACAAACTCCGGAAAAACTCAGAAGGGAATTTCTCTAGTTTTGATTTTGGATTTTGGCCTCCTTGGAGCCTCTCCCCAGCTGCTACTGCCAAATTTGACTTGTAGGAAACAAACTGCAAATCCCTCTGAAAATACCCTTAGAACGTTGGGTTCACTTGTATTGATTAACTCCTTGCTCTCCAGATGACCCTTGGCCCGGATGACTGCTCTCCGAGCACCACGAGTTCGCTGCTACAGAGGCCTCTGTACAACATCTATGTCCAGAACTTTGACTGACTGTTGCGTTGGTCTAGCTGGCTGCTACTCCAACGAAAATGCCTTTTCTATGTTGCCTCCTCAACTCTCAGCTCTCTCAGCAAATTGTGAATCACTTTACTAATCTATTCCCAGCTCTCCCAGCAAGCTGTGAATCCCCCTTGCTGATTTCCAACTCCTCCTACGTGTTCTCTGGCTGCCCAGGAATACACAATTTCCTCCCTACGCTGATGGCTGAAGTGTGTGACTGTACCAGACTCCTTGAAAACTCTTGTGTAACAACCTCCCTAGGGCGGGCACAGATGGTCCCCCCCCCCCGAAAAAGAGGTTGAATCTCCCGCGTGAGAGATTCGTGGCTAAACAACCAGTAGGTTCGCTAAGTCACAGAGTGTACAAAAGGGTGTTTGTTTGCAAATGTTCAAGATGAATCCAAAGTGAGAGCTGATCTCTCTTTATAACTCCTTGGGCCCCCTTAGCCTCATGTGGGCCCCTCCATCCACCTATTCGATTTTCCCTCCAAGCATATCAAATGGATAATTCGAACTCCTATGTGGGTGGCCCCCACATTCCACTAGCAGCTAAATAAAGTCGATTTGGCCCCTAAGTTCCGAAGTCAAAAGTGTGGGGCCCTCTTCCTTAATAAAAAATGTGCTAAATTGTGTAGTAGTTCCCTGTTACTAATGTGTTTGAGAAGGGACATGACAGTCCACCACTCCCAACTGTTGCTTTCCCTCAAGCAACTTCAAAGATGGGTGCTCCAAAACATGTTCACCCTCCCAAGTGGCATCCTCGTTTGGCAAGTTCTTCCAATGCACCAAACATCGCTTGTCCTCCAGCAATGCCCAAACAAACACCCTCTCTGACTGTGGACCCCCACTATCACTGCAAACTTCACCAAGGTCCCAAATGTGCCTACAGAATGTTTTCAAATATAAGTAGTGTATTTCCCTAGTCCCATTAAATTCTTCCCAGTTGTAGCTCCCTGCTATGCTACATAACAATTCACATAGTGGAGACCTTCTTTCACAGAGGTTCCTGAATCCCAAGGCCATATCTGGAAACTGGCCACCCTATATGCATTGCTCACTGGATCTTCAAGGAAGCCCGCCAATATAGCAATGCAATTTTGTGTTTTTATCTCTATACCCTCAAGTGTTACAGGCTGACCTGAGATTCCAATTGTCTTCTCTTGTATTGGTGGTATGTTAGTGACCCCACTGCTGTAATGTACCCATGTCGGAAGATAGACAATAGTAACTGGCTCGGGGGGCTTGGTTTTTGCATCACACTCATTGATCTCTGGTTATCAAGTGTTCTCATCATACAACAAACATATTAGATAACCATCATCCTCTTCATCGTGATATTTCATTATATGCTGCTTGAATTGGTGTTGGTAGTCGCCATACGGTATATATATATTCAACAAAAACCTGAGAATAGACTGGCAAGGATATACTCATGGTAACCCCACCAACATGTAAATTAGAGTTGTTTTCCCCAACAGCTGTAATGCTTCTAGCTGTCATTCCAGAGTAACTGCTATCTTCAATCTCAAGACAGTACATGTCCTTCCCATGTGTGACAAGTCCAACTGGTATGGAGTCCTTGTTAATTCTTCCATTTTCCCGTTTATGGTTAACTTGGAAAGTTGGAGCAGCATAACATAGTGAAGCCAATCTCCCTTTGGAGAGACCTTTGTCTTCTAGTTGTTCACACTCATGAATACACATAGCATTCAAAACTGCACCAAATCTAGCATCCTTAAACTCACAATCTGCTAACTTTTCGTTGTAGTTAGGAAGTATATTACTTATGAGGTGCCCAATGAAATTTGTTTCAACTTGGCCATTTAAAAACGTACATTGACCAGCAAGGCCTTGGAGGGATTTAATATTAGCTGGTACACCAGCAATCTGAAACTTTGACAGGCAGTCTCTAATTTAACCCATGCTGCTGCTCGGTTAGTTATCATTGGATCATAAGGTACACTGACTGTATCCCTTTCTTTAATTCCTGTCTCAATTCTAACCTTGGTTGATAAAGGTGAGGGGCAGTATTGATTTAGAGATCAAGCTGCTGGTAGGAAGCTTTTAGGAACATTCTCATCATGAATGCGTGCCACAAAGGTATGGCCTGATTGAGGAACTGGAGACTGATTCAATGGCAAGGGTTCTTCATTTGCAACTTGGATTTGCCACCCTACAAGATCTGCATTATAATGGCCTACCGCCATAGGCTCAAGATCACAACACGGCCCAAGTAACTAAGTATGCTTGAAAACTTCTTCCAAGAAACTAGACCTGGTAATGCTTTCTTCTTTCAAGTAATTATGCAGAAATGTATTTGATAGTAGCCTAGCTGTAACATTCTTGATAGATTTATTAGGCTCTTCATTGCTATGTTTTGTATGGATTCTAATGGCGCCTTCACCCAAGCACCATATATCAGAAATAGTTTTTAACTAGGATGTTTCTCCATTTCCACTTAGACCTATCATCCACAAATGATCTCCTCTAGGGACCACCAATGACAGGCCTTCAGATAGAGTCATAGTGGACTGTAGTGTTTGCATTGTCACTTGTTTAATTCTCATTTTTTTTTTATAAACAGTATCAGCCCTGTTGTCGCACAGATCGTCACGACAACGCTCAGATCAGGGGCTGTCACTCTGATCCCCGATCTCTCCATTTAAGCCTGTCTCCCGCGGCTAAGGGGGGTAGACCCTATAGGAAAGTGGATGACCAACTGTGAACCAGTTGGTTTGGGAGACACGAAAGGAAACAAGCACTTAATTGATTTTATTAAATAAATAGACCAGTGCCTTATGGAGTTAAAGGTTGAAAGATTATCTTTTAAATGCTGCGGAAAAATGAATTCATTAACAACCATTAACCATCAGATAACTCAAGTAATGTAAGATATCGATAAACGCACAGTGCTTTTCTAGTGATTAAAAATTTCGAAAGATAAAGCTTCGATACACAACCATCCAATTTTAAATGCTAATCAGATATCTCATTTATGATCATTCAAGCATGCCAAATCGTATAAAAGATGATAAACATTAATTTCACGTCAAAACTTTTGCCTTGGCAGAGAAGATAAAATGTGGTAAATCCTTGAACTAAATACTGAATCTCGCAAAAAATTTCCACAATATTTTTATTTTTTTCAGACAAAAATTCAAAACAAAAATTAAAACTAAATGAAATTTTAAAATCTAAATCTACACTTAAAAAAAAAGGAAAAAACTCCCTTTTTTTATTCAGTTTTATAATTTTATAAAATTTTATTTTGATTTTTTTTTATTTTTTATTTTTTTTAACTTAATTTAAAACTAAACTACAAAAAAAAAAATTAAAAAAAAAAATAATAATAAATAATAAAAAAATCTAATATAATCTAATCTAAAGCTAAACTCAAAATCTAATTTAATCTAAACCAAAATTTAATAAGTTCAAAGTTAAACTATGATAACACTCTAAATCACAAAAAATCAAAACTAAAATAAACAAAAGTTTAAATCTAGATATAATTGAAAATGAAACTTGAAATAAACAAAGCTAATAAAACTTAGAATCTAAACTAAAAAAAAAAAAAAAAAAAAAAAAAAATCAAATCTAAACATATGTATCTAATCTACACAACAGAACCAACATATACGTAAACCTAAAATTGAAACGTTTAACCCAAATCGTAATGAGTTTTATTGTGTTTGTTTTGCAGGTTGGATATGCGGAAAAGGACTGCACGATGGAGCTGGGCGGGTTGCGTGAAAGGCAGCGCGAAGAGAAATGGCAGCAATTAAGGCTAGCACGCAGAGAGGGTTTGCGGATGCAGGGAGCGGGCTGGCAGCGAAGGGAAGAGCAGGACGAGATAGCAGAATGGAAGTGGTGGATAGAGCTGCGGACAGAGACGTGGGAAAAATCGCCGGTTTGGAAGAGGGAGTGAGGAGCTGCGTGGCTTTTGCTGTTTTTTGCAGATGATGAGGGCGGTTAAGGATACACTTGCAGGTTGGAAATCAAGAGCACGCAACACAGTTCAACGTAACACCACAAAATACAATACTTGGCCCGTGTATAAATGAAAACGTGAATTCTTAACAGTGCTTTTTTGCAGATTTCTTTGACGGCGGATAGAGAACGCTCGCAGGTTGGCCACGGTGAATGAGGACGAAACAATGAGGGTCTGAAAACTTTCAACCAGCTCTTCACAAAGCCTAAATCGTCACCGACATAAAGTCTCAACAGTTTCTGTGTTGATCCAGTGCAGGTCCACGAATTTTGACGGTGGAAGGAAAGAAAAAATTTGAATATTTGTTGATGGGGTGAGCACGATACTGGCAGCCTAAATGGAGACGCAGAGGTATAGGGAAGGCTAAATATGAGCAGAAAGGAGGCTGAGGCAGAAAATGGAAGGAGGCTGTGTAAACAAGAGAGATGCGTGCAGAGAGTAATTTGTCTGGACAGTTGAGGAAAAAGATGACTTGAAGAGGTGCAGGCTTTCTCTGCAATCCCACCAATATGATCCACATATCTTCAGTTTTTGTAGATGAAACCCTCGCAAAAAAGATTTCCAGATCTTGAAGCAACAGAATTTTAAAACCCTTGAACAGCCAAAACAGAGATCCTGCAAAAACTAATTTTCCACCAGATTTTATCTCAGACCTGCAACCTGCAAATGGAAAACAAAAACCCGAAAGATATATGCAAAGATTAAAAATGAAACCCTACAAACTGGTCCAAAATTATAGCTCTAGAACAGCGAGATTTATCAGCTATCATCAATAATATTTTCAGAACTTCAGATTTGCTATGAAATGCTTTAGAAACCTCTCATGCAAATCAGAAAACAAGCTTAAATAATAAACCCAGGATGGAAACTGGCTGGGCTCTGCAAGAGAATGCTTGCAGGAGTTGGTTGGTTCAACGGAAAACTTCCCCAAACGCCCACTGATCTTCTTCAATAAGGGTTTCCTGCACAGCTCACTTCAAACATCAATAAAGAGAGGAAAAACAGTACTAGATCTCGAATGCAATAGAGATACCTGCCATTACTTCAGAAATTCTAATACCATTCAAACCCTAGCAAGTGAGCAAGATACCTATGCTCAACAATACTCTTCAATAAGCTGTTACTAATGGCTGAAAAATAAAATATGCAGAAAATAAAATAGCTCACAGCACTTCCAGAGAGTAACACCAGCAAGATTTCAACCCCAAAGTCTTTCTTTATTAGCACCAGAAAAAGTTTACAAGAGAGCTTCTTCAGCACAAGACTCACAGATCGAATGATCTCAAATGGCCCCTAGCACCCTATTTAAAGGAAAAATTCCCAATGGCTAGTTCGAGTGATCCACGTCAAAATGATCTCGACCATCGATGAGGATCAAGATATCTCTTAATCTCATCCATCGAATTTTTAATGCATTAAAAAAAATTGAAATTCTCAAAATATTATTATTATT
>APFE031588380.1:146641-263835 GCA_000404065.3 Pinus taeda
TAGGACCTAGGACTTAAGACACATGAGGGGATTAACATTTTTCCTAACCCTCAAGACACTTTACATCATGACTTTTACAATTTTTACATCTTCAAGGGGGAAAAGCCCTTTGACAGACCCTCAAAGACCACCCGGTTCTGCGACCAAACATAATCTAGCAGATTAACACACTAGGATTCTCCTAAGACTCTAATGACAAAATTCATTTCGGCTTTGGGGTCAGGTTGAAGGAAAACTCTGCCGATCATGGATCGGTGAGACGAAAAACCTTCCGGAACGTAGATTATCACTAGAAAATTAGGTCCACCTAGGCAATTTACATACATGACTCAACTCTGCTAAGATTATTTACAATTCAACATGCAGACTGGGTTTACAACTTAATATGATCAAGTGGATGATGACTGTCGAATGGCACAGACATGTCGATCAAGCGCTATCCCTTTTGCAAAGAAAAGGGAGTGTACTGCTATGGGTAGTTGACACGCAGTGGTCAACAAGCCCCATTGCATTCTGAAGCAGCCCCGTAACACTGTTTAATCTTTAAAAAATGATCTTTGGCCATTTTAGAGGCTGAAATTCGGCTGCACATGTCCAACCTTCTGACTGAGCCTTGCCATCACCTGCATGGAGCACAGGATTACTATCAGATCTCAGAGTTTGATTACTCTCATCATCACATGGTTGAATGTTGGAGTTGGGATGTTCTTCTATACTGTCATTGCTTTTATCTTCAATTCCAGTCTCATTATTCCCCAAGTCAGAAACTCCCATGCTAGGAATTACTTCTCCTGTGCGAATTGTAGGTCTATATGTATCTCCATTCCGCTGATGGAACTATTGGTGTGTCAATGGTGTACCCACCAACTTCACCTCACATTCTTCTTGAGAAAAACCAGCTCGGAGTACACTTTCAACAGCTCTCCTCATGACCACAAAGTGCTTAACCTTGAGCTTCTTGTATTCTGCACTTCTACAATCCAATCCATACCAGACATCATATGGTTCTGTTCTAGATGTGTATGTGTGAAGTACATGTTTTCCCTTAGGTGCTAAATGTGGACTTGCCATACTCGCTATTGAGATGAGCACAACGTTTGGTTGAGCATCCACCCCTGGGTTCCAGTGGTTTATAATAATGTGATATAGTTCTAGGTCCTTTAGGATATCCATTGCATCAAAACCAAGATGGAGATGCTTGAAAGAGTCACATTGGGGCGATTTTTGCACTTTTTCCCCATGGGTATCTGGCAATGTAGCTGTAGATAGTGATGCCTTACTGAAGTCAGCCTCCTTTGCATTTATGGAAATCCTACTTGTCAGCTTGACACCAACAGTTGGACCACCTATTTTATACCATTCTGCAAACATATATACAATTTCTTCTGCTAGTGTAACATCGGCTTTGAATCCTGAAGGCAAAAAACAAAGTAGATCCAAACAGCTACATATAATTGGATCTTTCAAATCCAAGGAGTCATAAGAAACACATGGAAAAGACTTGCCCAAAATCCAAAACCTGAGAAAGAAGATTGGCGTGAGGTCCAGTAGATGGGAAGCCAGAAAACAAAGATGGACCTGAGTCGAATTTATAGCCATTGATTGTACGTGAATGTACTGCTCCTCCAGATAAATCATGACTTTCTGAAACCCAAACATCTTGCCCATATCTAGCCTTGAGGCTCACAGCACAAGGTCCTCCAATTCCTCTTCCAAGTACCGCAGAATCTGCCTTGGTCTTCCCTTCATCAAACATGTAATGCTGGCACCTTAGGTTCATTTGCCCAGGCTTGGATATTCTCAGGTAGGTATGCATTGAGTCAATAAGCATATCTGATACAGTTGCTCTTTTCCCTGGTGATTCCGTAACAGACTTTGCAGCAAAGGTTGCCAATGACCTTTTGTCTAGCACTGGCCTCACTCCTTTCAGAAATGGATATGAGAAGGAATATTTCATAGAATTGGAAGGTGCTGAATAGGAGCATAATGATTGCATCTCGTCATCATTCAAACTTCTGGTGGCCTTATGCAGGATCCAGTGAACTGAACCATATTTTTATGTCAAAATTTACTTATATTGAACACTTCTTGAGTGGAGTCTCGTCCCCTGCAAATAGGAATGATACCATCAAGATGCTTCTGGCCATCTTCACAAGTTTTGTGTCCATAGTTTGTTGAACCTTTGACATGGAAAGCACCTCCTATCATGTCATCGCCAGACTTAGTGACCAGCTGACCCTTTTTGTGAGGCAAACTTCTCACAGCCTTGCCGACTAGGACTTCGTTTGAAAAAGCTCCATATGTTTCTCCTAAGACTGGTTTGGAAACCTCTGCACCTGCAACATAAATTGATACCTTTTTCCTACCACCATTTGAATTATCACTTACCCTTTGTCTCCCTTTAGATGTATTTCTCAAAGAATCCAATGTATCTAGTTCCTCAACTAATGTTGTTTCAGCGGCTTCCAAGTCTTTAGATTTGTAATTGTTTTCCTTTTTCTTTGCCATCTTCAATGATACCCACATTTCCAATTGTTTTAACATGTTTGCGAAACATTCATTGTAATCTTCAAATTTCTGACTTGAAAGCATTTTACCTTCAGCCTTCAGTTATTTTGGACTAATGTCCCTGGAAAAAGCCAAAGTGGGAAAATCGGTGCAGCAAGGGAGGATTTTATTATTCAGCAATTTTCTTGTACAACAGGGTGTCAAACTGGCTTACCCACAGATAGACAAACTTCCAACACTTTTCTAAACCCAGCATAGGCGCTACTGACCTTTGCTACAGCCTGAAACCCTCTGCGTCAACCTGAAACCCTCAACGTCAACCTACTGAGGCTCTGCGCAACCTCTCTGGGCTTCTGCGTGGCTTCCTCTGGCTCTGCGTCTGCCTCTTCTGTGCTAATCTCCCCTCTCTCTATTCCATACTTGCTGCCACCTGACTGCTCTTCAGATCATTAGTTCAATTTCTCAGCAAACCCCGCTGCAGAAATTGAACTGACTTGTCTCCCTCAATGTGTTCTCCAAGTGCCCCTCAAGCCTCCTCTTATACTTTTTTTGTTGACATCTCAACAGCCAAGATTAAGTCCCTAATCAATGGCTAAGATTAGATCCGACTTTACCCATGTCTTTTGGACTATTCTAACACAGCTTCATATTAATACACATTAATATTTTATTTTCCCTAAGTTTAGACTTAAGGACTCCATTAAAACTATTAATTATCTTAATATCTCTTGATTTGCTTAGAATCTGCCCAAACGCTTTTTGGGTATTGGAGATCCTATGTGCCCCAACCTCTCCACCAAATTTAGTGGCTAGAGCACATCCGATGCTACCCCAAATCAACACTCCCTCTTAGCGAGGATTGTGCTCTAGCAATACTCCTTACTAAGTATTACTCTGATCATCCAGCATTGGTACCTGTGTTGATGCTAGGCCTTCCTTCCCAACATCCTCTGCACTGTTGCCTCTTGTACTGTTGCCCATGACTCTGCTACTGCCATTGCTGCATCTGTACGGCAGCTCCCTCTGCATCCGTGCTGCTACTAGTCCTTTCTCCCAACACTACATCTGCACTGCGACTTCCTCTGCATCTGTGCTGTTGTTGGTCCTTTCTCCCAACACTGCATCTGCACTGCAACTCCCATTTCATTCATGCTGCTAACACACTACTTCTGAAAGGGGTTCTTTACCATACCCATCTTTTCCATGAAGTAGTCAAATTTTGACTTTCTAAGGGCCTTGGTGAGGATATTTGCCACTTGTTCCCCTATAGGAGTGTAGCTCAACTGTACAGCTCTTCGTTGGACACAATCTCTGACAAAGTGACATCGGATATCAATATGTTTTGACCTATCATGAAATAATGGATTCTTAGAGAGTTTGATGCAACTTTGATTATCACACATGATCCTGGTCGCCTCCATATTTCTTCTGAATAAGTTTACCAACAATTTTCTAAGCCATATGGCCTCACACGAAGTTGTGCTTGCTACCATATATTCTGCCTCAGACAAGCTCAAAGCCACGGACTTCTGTTTCCTACTGCACCAGGAGGTTATTCTTGATCTAATGTTGAAACAGTGCCCAGAGGTACTTTTCCGATCCACTGAGCTTCTTGCCCAATCTGCATTAATAAATCCATTCAGCTTGGTATCCTTCCCCTTGTTATACAAGAGCCCATAGTCAACTATTACATGTAAATACCTAAGAACGTGCTTGGTTGCTACCCAATGAGCCCTCTTTGGTTCCACCATGAACTGACTGAGGGTGTTGACAGCGTAGCAAATATCTGGCCTGGTATTAACTAGATACATCAAGGACCCTATGAGTTGTCGGTATAGGGTGGGATCAACATCCTTGTCTTCTGATGCATCAATCTTCTTCCAGTTGGTGATCATTGGCGTAGCCATAGGTCTAGAGTCCGCCATCTCGAACCTTTTGAGGATTTCTGTAGCATACCTTCCTTGCCCAAGGAAGATTTCTCCTTTCTGCTGTCAAACTTCCAACCCTAGGAAATAGTGCATTCGTCCCAAATCCTTCATATCTCCTTTCTGCTGTCAAACTTCCAACCCTAGGAAATAGTGCATTCGTCCCAAATCCTTCATATCTCCTTTCTGCTGTCAAACTTCCAACCCTAGGAAATAGTGCATTCATCCCAGATCCTTCATATCAAACTGTGTGGCTAGATTTTTCTTGCAGTCTTCAATGAGTCTGGATGATCCTGTCAGGAAGAGATCATCCACATATAATACTAAGATAAGTGGCTCGCTCTCTACGGCTAGATATTAGACATTCGGATATGCGTCACTCTTGACAAACCCCATCTTCTACAAGTAGCCATCTATTCAACCATACCACGCTCTTGGTGCCTGCTTCAGCCCATACAAGGCTTTCTTTAGTCTTCATACATGAGACTTCTTCTCATGAGTTTCAAAGCCCTCTGGTTGTTCAATGTATACTTCTTTTTCTATTACCCCGTTCAGAAATGTCGTCTTGACATCCATCTGATGGATATCCCATCCCATCTGGGCTGCAAGAGATATCATGGTCCTAATAGATGCATACCTAGCTACCAAGGCGAAGTTTTCCTCATAGTCAATCCCTTCCTTTTGAGCATACCCCTTAACCACAAACCTGGCCTTGTATTTTTCAATACTGTCGTCTGCAACATATTTGATCTTGTAGATCCATCTTGAACCTACCACAGATCTGTCTTGAGGCCTTGACACCACCTCCCAGACATCGTTTACCATTATAGAGTTATACTCCTCCACCATCGCATCTAGCCAGACCTAAAGCTGAGCTGCCTCCTTGAAGCTGGAAGGCTCTCCATCCTGAGCTACTAACGCTTGATACATGTCTGCCTATTTTCGCTTCCTTTTACTGTTCCTTGTGTCTCCGATGAAGTTTTCTGCATCACGTGGAATCTGACGAAGTTCCCTGCTGGTTCTTCCTCTGCCAACAGGTGCTTCTGTTCGCTCCTCTTCCTCATCCTGAGAATCTTCTTGATTTGAGGAAGTCTTCTTCACTTCCGTTGGTTGAAGAGGTATGACCAACGGATCCTCTTTCAACTGCTCCTTGGAAGGCATTTTGCAAGATCTTCTGAAAGCTATGTCCTCCGTGAACTTTACATCTTGTCGTACTACTACCTTCCTGATCTCTGGAAGATAGATCCTGTATGCCTTAGCATTCTCGCTATATCCTGCTAGATACCCCTTTTCTGCAGTCTGATCCAGCTTCTTCCTCTTTTCTTCGAGTATGTGACAATATGCCAAATTCCCAAATATACTGAAATGACTGACTTTAGGTGTCTTCCCAGTGAAGACTTTCTCTGGAGTAATCTTGCCCAATGCCTGATGAGGAGTCATGTTCTAAACGTAGATAGCTTTGTTGCATGCTTCTGCCCACAAGAATTTTGGCATGTCCTGATCATACAGCATGGCCCTATTTGCTTCGACAATAGTCCTATTTTTCCTTTCTGCCACCCCATTCTGCTTTAGATTGTAGGGAGTTGTCCACTCTCTTCTGATGCCCTCCTTAGTGCAATAATCAGTGAAGTCCTTATTGACATATTCTCCACCAATATCGGAGCGCAAGACTTTTATTTTCTTACCTGTTAGATTCTCCACTAGAGCCTTGAACTCCTTGAATCGACAGAAAACCTCATCCTTGGTTTTCAGAAAATAGATCCAAGTTTTCCTCAAGTGGTCATCAATGAAGGTAAGGAAATACTCGGCACCACTGAGTGCTTTGACAGATATAAGTCCGCATATATCTGAGTGTATCAATCCTAGTACACTATTGTCCTTGTGGTTGTTCCTAGGAAATGCCACCTTGGCATACTCTCCTAGAGCGCATCCCCTGCATACATCATCTCGTTTTGTACTTAGATCTGGAACTCTTGTTACAACGCTCTTGATAATTCTGAGAGCTCCATGGTGTAAGTGACCCATTCTTCTATGCCATAGTTCGTTCAAGTCTTTGTCCCCATGGCTTCCTATTAGTGCCATTGGAGATTCTAGTTGTAATTTGTACAACCGATTACTTTTGATCCGATCTGCACTTTCTTTTTCCAGCTCGAGTGTTTGACGTATACCTTTTTCTTGATGAAGTAGACGTCATAGCCCTTGCCTTGTAGTTGTGACACAGAAAGTAAGTTCATCGCCAATCTTGGCACATGCAGCACATTTGTGGCACGAAACCACTCTCTCGATTCTATCTGAAAAACTATGGTACCCTTTCCTACTAGAGTACACTTTGCCTTGTTCCCCATGGTGATATGAAAGTTCATCTTCTCTTCTCGATATTCTAAGAAACACTCCCTAATTCCCATTATATGCCACGAGGCTCCACTATCTATATACCATACTTCTGATGATGTAGCACTAGTCATGCACACCACTTCTTCTTCCAACCTGGAAGCCAACATAGAGAAATCAAAATCTCTCTTGTGCAATCTTCTGAAAATCTGCGTGAGTCCCCTGAGGTGGATGCCTCGACATCGTGGTTTCGACCTGTAATCGATTTTCCCTTTGTCTCTAATTACTTGCTCTGATACCATGTATTTTGAACCATTCTAACACAGATTCATATTAATACACATTAATATTTTATTTTCCCTAAGTTTAGACTTAGGGAATCCATTAAAAATATTAATTATTTTAATATCTCCTGATCTGCTTAGAATCTGGCCAAACCCTTTATGGGTATTGGAGATCTTATGTGCCCCAACCTCTCCACCAAATTTAGTGGCTAGAGCACATCCAATGCTACCCCAAATCAACACCTTATGCAGGATCTAGTGAACTGAACCATATTTTTATGTCGAAATTTACTTATATTGAACACTTCTTGAGTGGAGTCTCATCCCCTGCAAATAGGAATGATTCCACCAAGACGCTTCTAGCCATCTTCACAAGTTTTGTGTCCATAGTTTGTTGAACCTTTGACATGGAAAGCACCTCCTATCATGTCATCGCCAAATTTAGTGACCAGCTGACCCTTTTTGTGAGGCAAACTTCTCACAGCCTTGCCAACTAGGACTTTGTTTGAAAAAGGTCCTTACATTTCTCCTAAGACCGGTTTGGAAACCTCTGCACCTGCAACATAAATTGATACCTTTTTCCTACGACCATCTGAATTATCACTAACCCTTTGGCTCCCTTTAGATGTATTTCTCAAAGAATCCACTGTATCTGGTTCCTCTACTAGTGTTGTTTCAGCTACTTCCAAGTCTTTAGATTTGTAACTGTTTTCCTTTTTCTTTGCCATCTTCAATGATATCCACATTTCCAATTGTTTTAACATGTTTGCGAAACATTCGTTGTAATCTTCAAATTTTTGACTTGAAAGCATTTTACCTTCAGCCTTCAGTTCTGGCCCCCGAATTTTCATCTTTGATACCACCCATAGTTGAGCCAAGATGTGGGCTCTGATACCACTGTAATGTTCCTAAGTAGGAATATGAGATATATTTTAAACAAATGAACAGTGTAGCAGCATAAAATTAAAAACATGCATTATACATCATAAAACATTATCAATCTGGAATTGTTGAGCCATATATTATAAAATCTTAGAGCATGGGTACAATATAAATGAGATGGTGCACCCGGGCTTGTCTCAAGGACAAGTTGGACCAAACCCAGGTGATGGAATACCTAAGCGGCTGCTCAGTTGTTGCACCACTTTGCACTGCGTTGTCCCAATAATTATAAAACTATTGTCCTATTGAACTTCAACCTGCTGGAATGTGCCCAAAGGTCGCCCAGAAAATTATATCCTTTCAGCCTTAGGCTCCTTGAACAAAACCCAGAAAAACCCATAAGGAAATTTCTCTGGTTTTGAATTTGGAATTTCTGCCTCCTTGGAGCCTCTCCCCAGCTACTCTGCGAAATTAGACTTGCAGGAAACAACTTGCAAATCCCTTTGAAAGTACCCTTAGAACTTTGGGTTCACCTGTACTAACTAACTCCTTGCTCCCTGGATGACCCTTGGCTTAGATGACTGTTATCCCAGCACCATGAGTTTGCTGCTACAAAGGCCTCTATACAACACCTCTGTCCAGAACTTCGACTGACTGCTACGATGGTCTAGCTAGATGCTACTCTAGCAAAAATGCCTTTTCTATGCTGCCTCCTCAACTCTCGGCTCTCCCAGCAAGCTGTGAATCCCTTTACTGATCTATTCCCGACTCTCCAAGCAAGCTGTGAATCCCCCTTGCTGATTTCCAACTCCTCCTGCGTGTTCTCTGACTGCCCAGGAATACGCAGTTTCCTCCCTGCTCTGGTGGCTAAAGTGTGTGACTGTGCCAGACTCCCTGAAAACTCTTGTGTAACAACCTCCCTAGGGCAGGCACGGATGGTCCCCCGAAGAAGAGGTTGAATCTCTTGCGTGAGAGATTCGTGGCTAAACATCCGGTAGACTTGCTAAGCAGCAGAGCGTACAAAAGGGTGTTTGTTTGCAAATGTTCAAGATGAATCCAAAATGAGAGTTGGCCTCTCTATATAACTCCTTGGCCCCCCTTAGCCTCATGTGGGCCCCTCCATCCACCCATTCGATTTTCCCTCCAAGCATATCGAATGGCTAATTCGAACTCCTATGTGGGTGGCCCCCACATACCACTAGTAGCTAAATAAAGTCGATTTGGCCCCTAATTCGAAAGTGTGGGACCCTCTTCCTTAGTCAAAAATGTGCAAAATTGTGTAGCAGCACCCTGTTACTAATATGTTTGAGAAGGGACATGACACTATGCTTCGTGGTGCGTGGGATCAAGACAGGGGATTACCCAGCCCACCCTTGGTTTGACATGTGGGGGAGTGTTGAGGCCTTGATCACATGGCAAGGTTGGTTTTTCTTGTTGTTGCTATGGATCAAGGTGAGCATTGGATGGGTAGGAGATGACATCATGGAGGTGCTTGGTCCAGATGCATTGGGACTCCATTGATGTTTTTCATTTAGGTCCCAAGGGAGGTGGATACAACCTAAGCATGAGGGGTACACTGTCATGATCAAAAGTTGCACAACGACAACATAATGGCACCCTTTTTAGACTAGGGTGGGATTCAGGCATCATAGATGATAGGACTTCGCAGTACAACTACCCTTGGGGATGAGTTGATTTCTATAGGGGAAGATCATTCAGATCTTCCATTGGGCTTTGGTGACTTGTTGATGGCATGGGGACTTCATTAGCATGGCAAGTGGGCCAACAAGATGATATCAAGAGAAGTTCACATGCGTGAGATGCTATCTCTGCAGCGATTAGGTGGTATCTTCAAGAGTGTACTCCTAGAGTGCATGGGATAACCTACGTGGTAGGACAACTTCACGGGGAGTTGGGCATGTTGCCACATTATCATGATCCCCTACTCATTGATGGTATACAGGGAACTTCTAATACTCATACCGGGCAGGATAGTGAGTGGAGTGAGGGGAACTTCAGGTCGGATAGGATGGCTTGGGATCCTGGTATTGAGGGATTCTTTCATGTCAAGACAATGCAGAGGTCAGGGACGAATTAATGCTGCATATGGGACCCTGGCACATTTTTGTAGTGACAATGGGGAGCAAGAACTAGGGAAAGCATTTGCGGCAGTTGCTTGAGGACAAACAACGTTTTGGTGGGGAGGACTATGATATTCCCACTTGGCAATATTGCTAAGGGAAATATCATTCTTTCTTAATTTTGTCTTATTTCATGTTTTCACTTAGGAGATGTGGGTTCAGAGGTCCTACATGGATTTTGGGATTAATTGGGGGGCCAAACATTAGGAAGGGAGGGAAATATTGCGACTCTAGTGGAGCGTGGGGGCCACCCCATAAAGAATTACGACCCACATGTGGAAGACACTCTCATTGGAGCGAAGTTGGTGGGGAAAGTCGAGCTGGGCTTACATGGGCATCTTCGAAGCTCTTTGATAAATAGAGAAAGAAGCACTCATTTTGGGCATTCATTCATCTATTCAGAAATTGTGTCTTTGACATAGCATGCTTGAGCTGAAGCTAAGTCTGCAGTGTTGTTTAACACACGAGTGTTTCCGAGTAGAGATCTCAATCCTTGCTTCGATGGACTTTGAGTGCCAGCCCAAGGAGGGAGTCCAACCTATACCAGTTTGTACAAGAAGCAGGGAGTGTGAGTTGTGGAGAGGATTGGCAACAATAGTACATGGACTGCATAGCTCTTGGAGAAGGCATGCTTGGAGGTTGTGGATGTTGATTTGGGGTAGCATCGGATGTGCTCTAGCCACGAAATTTGGTGGAGAGGTTGGCGCACATGGGATCTCAAACACCCAGAAAGAGTTTGGGCAGATTCTAAACAGATTAGGAGATATTAAAATAATTAATATTTTTAATGGAGTCCTTAAGTCTAAACTTAGGGAAAATAAAATATTAATGTGTATTGATATGATTTTGTGTTAGAATGGTCCAAAAGACATGGATCAAGCCAAATCTAATCTTAGTCGTTGATTAGGGACTTAATCTCGGTCGTTGAGATGTCAACAAGAAAAGTATAAGAGGAGGCTTGAGAGTCACTTGGAGAGCACACCAGATGATCAGTCATTCAATTCTCTAGAGCGAGGTTTGCTAAGAGAGATAGAATTAATGGTCGGGAGAGCAGTTGAAGGGCATTGAGTACAGAGAAATAGAGAAGGCAGAGATAGTGCTGAGAGAGCAGTGTAGTAGCCGCAGAGAGTGACGCAGTGCCAACCAAGGCTCACACAAGGCCACATAGAGGTAGCCAGGAGCTGCGCAAAGCCTTAGAGAGGCCAGCGTTGCTGACGCAAAGGGCCAGAGGGCTGATGCAAGGCCTCCTAAGGCTGACGTAGACCCATTCGGGGTGACGCAGGGCCAACATGGGGCAGAGAGGCGCTGACGCAGTCCAGAGAGGCTAGTGTTGGGGTTTCTGGGGCGGATTGGTGTTGAGTAGCTGCCGAAAGGATTATCCGAGGTTTTAGCCAGGAGATTTGTTAGAAACTGAGAGGTATTACTGCCAATGAAATTATTTGTTGGGTAGGCCAGTTTCAACAACCAAATTGTACTCTGATATTGCTTAATAAGAAAACCCTCAAATAACTTTACCGGTTTTCCCACATTGGGTTTTTTCCAAGGACACTAGTCCAAAAATAATGGTGTCATATGGTGTGTTTGTTTCTGTTTCTTTTAGTTGCTGATCTGTAATATGTTGAGCATGTACTAGTGTTTATTTTCAGTATTTACATTGTAAATAACTTGTTAAGGAAAATAACAAGTAGGTAGGAATAAATTAGGTAAAGTGCATGGAGGGTTTCTAACTAAGTAAACTTAGAAACTTTAGCAGTGGAGTGAAGGGAGTTAAGGGCTGAAACTTAAGGTGGATGCTAGGGAATTGTTGTGGGGGCTTTTCCAGCATTTTGGCTGAGCATCAATCACAACATTTGCTTCAGGTTACATTTTCTGCTTGTGGAGGAAGGCCAAGCATTTGGTGGTCAATTTTGGAACGTCAAAACTAGTGCAAACCATTTATGGGTTTTTCTGGGTTTATCGAAAAGAGGTCAAGATTAATTTGGCAGAATTTTCTGGGCAGATTTGAGGGGTCAAACAAGGGCCCCAATTCAGCTAGCAATTAGAGGAGCTAGGGGAAAATTGGGACGAAATTCCAAGGTCAACATTTGACCAATTCCTTCGTGGGTTTTTGTGGGTTATTGGTGGAGACCTTGGGATTAATTTCTTAGAATTTTTTGAGCATCCAAGGATGCCCTAGCTGCAATTCTTTGCAGCCAACAACATATTTTCTGAGTAGTTTTAGCGCAGAGCTGGGAGAGAGCAACAACAGAGTTGAGAGCGACTTCTTATTGTTAATTTGGGCTTTAACTAGCTTGCCTTGAGAAAGCCTAGGTGCACTCTTTCATGGTCTCGTGAAATGCTTCCAAATTTCATGGTCTGAATCATATGTTTGATTTTCATGGTTTTATGCCTATGTTTGCTTTGTTATTGACTGTAAAAGTTCCCTAGGAATATTACAGACAAGGGTGAGATGGAGAGAGAGTGAGGGAGAGAGGAGAGGAGGGAAGAGAGAGAAGACAGGGGGAGAGAAAAGAAAGAGAGAGAAAGGGAGGCACAAAGATGGAGGGGAGAGGGAGAGGGAGAGAGAGAGGGAGATGGGGGAGGTGCAAAAGGAGGTTTGCACCTCGAGAGATTGGATCCCTCTCGGCACTTGATAGATCCGGGTTAAGATGGATATAGTCTGGTAAGCAACCAATGAAGAAAGCACTCAATGATTATTAACATAGATTTTCGCAAGGCTGTCCATGCATGCACATAGCCCAGAAATGCCTTGGAAGGTGTGATCCACACCTCGGGATATGTGAGCTGCCTCGATAAGTGAACTTCCTTGAAAAATGTGAAAATGCCTGGAAATCAGAATGAGGATAACTGCTCAAGGAATATGATGCCATGTCATCAAAAACTTCCTACTCATTAATATCGATGAATGCAGATAGACACCCTTGTTGTCAAAGTTCAAATTCAAAGGCTAGTGAAGAAGTTCAGTAGTAGTACCCCAGTCAATATGTGGGATAACAGGTTCAGCTATCAAATCTTACAACACAATACTAGTATAACAAGCAAGGTCAAGGTGAACTCCAACCTTCTACACATTGTAAAAAGAAAACACCATCACAATTAAATTTCCTTTCTCCACAATTAATTTTCTTTCAATATGGCCACTTGTGAGTTTCCTATTTTCCCATCAATGTCTCCTATAATTACAACTTCTTAAGTGAGACACCATTCTTTGGAAGAAATATTTTTACTGGTGGTCTTTTGCATATTTAGAAGCATGATTTTTTCGGTTCAAATATCTTGCTGCAAGAAAATTTTCTTTTCCTTTATTATATCCATCAATAAATATTGCTTTCATGTTTATAGCTTGACCAAATTTATAGCTTTGTCTTTTCGTGAAACACTTTCATGTGGATTTCATTGTCACTGAAGGTTGGTGATGCCAGTGGAATACAATCTCCTGTATCTTTTGGTGGATTTGGAAGCATTTCACGACACCTTGGCAGATTATCAACTGGTATTGCACTGTCTGGAAACTTTTTATTAAATTATTTTTAAAGATCGATCTCATTTTATGATCTTGGATTGCATTAGTCAACATTTTGCATTCAAATCACATGCGCTTCTATAGCTGCATTGAGGACAATTTTATGAATTTAACAATTGCTCAAAATTCCAGATAAGAGAAATCAGACAGTACATAGTGAACATCAGCATACTCTGTGTAACTCAATAAGATGACACAATGAAAAACTTAGAAAATGAGCTTGTCAAATCACATTACGATATAGATTTATGTATTAATGGCATGGTGAGATGGATTATAAGAAATAGTTCTCCAATGGTGTGTCATATTTTCAGAATAATGTATAAATTGCACAAGAGAAGGCGAGTAATCGTGGCTGAAATTTAATATACCAATACAGGAAGAAAATTTTCCTTCCTTTGGGATCAGATCTATCATCCTAGAAGATGTGGGAGGGCAGTCATGGAGGCTGAATGGAGGAATTTTTGTCCACTTCCTTGACCTCAGCTGAGGGCACAAAGAAATGCTCAACCGATGAACACTTAGGTTGATTTTATTGTTCACATGGCAGTGCACATGGAAATTGTCATGTTCCTTCCCAAATAAATTTGTAACAGGTTTTGGTCACTCCACAATTTTGCATAAATTTTGATGAGTAAAGGAACCCAAGCATTTTTGGCTTAGGAACTTAGGAGAAAGGAAGGTTGAAATAGATTGCTAGTGGAAGGTGGGGACCACCGACATGGGGAAAACGCACTTGGCCAATTCGAATTGCCTTTGGAGGGGAATCGAATGGCTTGGAGAGGGGCCCACATGGGGAAAGGAAGGCCCACGAAGATATAAGGAGGAATAGCTCTCCAATTGAGGGTATTCGTTTTGCACATCGAATTCACTTGTGTTGCTCGAGCTGCTTAGCCGAGTTACTTGGTTGTTTAGCATAGAGTTTCTCAGGCGGGAGACTCAAACTTTCCTTTGTGAAAATTCCTACTCATCAAGGAATCTCTACCGCAACAAATATGAATCTATTTCACCTACTTGATTTTAATATACATTATCAAGTTATTCTCTGAATACTGAAGCAAATTACTTCTGCAACCAACACTACCTTAAATTTGATTACATGAAATAGAAGACTGAGCAAAAAACAAGATACATAGGACACAATTATTTTTGGACACAATAGTCCCCAGAAAAACCCAATGCGGGAAACTGGTGCAGCAACTCTGAGGGTTATATTGTTATGCAGTAGCAAAATCTGAATACATCACTGAATACCTCATAGGGTAATTCAGCTATAGAGAGAAATATTGGCAGAAGCTTTGTGAGTTACCTCACACAATCACTGAGAAAAAGTTCTGGCTGTTCTGGCTGTTAGATGAGATGCCCCTGGCAGGCACTGCGCTAGCTCAGCACTACCTCTGTGTTGTCCTAGTGTCAACCTTTGCAAGCACTGTGTCACCCAGCTGGGAATTCGATCAGAAGCCTAGAGTCACTGCTCTCAGCCCCCTGGTCTCACACCTCGGCTTCCGGCTGCTGAAACTGACCCTCTACTCTGACTTTCGACATTCTCTCTCTGTCTCCGTGTCACCTCTGTGTGGCCCTTCTGGCCCTACGTTAGCCTCTACGTCAAGGCCTCTGGATCACTTATTGCCTCTCTCTGCTGATGTATGTCCGGTTGAGAAACACTCTCTCCAAAAGCTACTATCCCTGCCCCTCAACTGCAAGATCTACCCAATCAATTTTCCTCTTGAGAACTTCTTAGCTCAGAAAGTCGATTTCCTCAATCTCTCTGTGTGTCTCTAAATGAACCCCAAGTCTCCCTTTTATACTTTTCCTATAGAGACTTCAACGGCCGAGATTAAGTCTTTAATGTGAAAATTCCTGAATCTGACATATCAGTAACCCCTACTGCATTTTCTAGTTTACTATCTCCTACTTGTTCTTTGCATAACAAGTCATTTAAATGCATAAATATCGAAGTAAACACAAATGCAACTTTCACAGATATACAGATCAACAACTGAAATAAATTGAGACAACAGAAGGGACACTGTTATTTTTGGACAATCATCTCTAGAAAAACCCAATGTGGGAAAACCGGTGCAACATATATGAGGGTTTTATTATTAAACAGATTTTGAATACAACTAGGGTGCCAGAAATGGTTCACCCTTCAGAGAATATCCTTGGCAGCAATACCTCTATCCGAAGACTCAACCGGATGAACAATCCCACAGTGACTCTGGGTGTTCCTTGTGCTGGACAGCGAAAGCTGCTCCACGCACTACTCTAGAATTGCATCACCCTCTTAGGAATTGCATCACCCTCTTTGACTCTGCATTACCCATTCAGCTCTCAGTCTGTCCCACTAAATCACCTCAACGTAGCTTCTTCATCCCAGCGTCAGCCTCTACAGCCTTTGTGCTTTCTCTTCCGGCACTCTATTGCCTCTCTGATATGTATCCTTCAACTTTGGATCGAAATCCCCTGTTGAACTGCCCCTTGCTACAACTGATCACTCACTCAATTTCCTCAACAAACCCTACCCCCAAAAAATCGAATTCTTGATCTCTCTTGGTGTGTCTCCAACTAACCCTCAAGCCTCCTCTTATACTTTTCCTGTTGATGATTCAATGGCCGAGATTAAGTCCCTAATCAATGACTAAGATTAGATCTGGCTTGATCCTCATTATTTAGAATTTTCTCACCCATATTATGTTAATACACATTAATATTTTAATTTTCTTAAGGTTAGACTTAAGGTCTCATTAAAAATATTAATTATTTTAATATCTCTTCATCCGCGTGGAATTTCTCCAAACGATTTCTGGGTCTTGGATATCTCATGTGCCTTAGCCTCTCCACCAAATGTCATGGCTAGAGCACATCTGGCGCTACCAAAAATCAACACTCCCTCTTAGCGAGGAATGTGCTCTAGTAATGCCTCGCCATAGAAGCATCACACTGATCCTCTGCATCAATACCTATGTTGATGCTTGGCTTGCTGCTTCACATCCCCTGCACTATTGCTTCCTGCACTGCTGCTGATGACACTACCACTGCCACTGCCACATCTGTACTGCATCTCCCTCTCAACATGCTGCATCATGTTGCCCATAACACTGCCACTGCTAACTGTTGCACTGCAACTCAGTTACTGAGAAGTAACTAACTTTACTCAAACACTGACATCCTGGTTAGTCTGGAAGCCTCGTGATGCTGAAGCTACCTCTGCTGCTAACCTGTGCTCTCTCTGTTGCCATTATGCTGCTGCAACCTTTGTTATGCCTCTCATATTCCTGCAACCTCCACTGCACTGCTACAAACTTCTACACTCTAGCACTGTGTTGTCGCTCCATCACATTTTTCTCCACCCGACTCCTGTCATCATGCTACTGTCATTAAGGGCTCCTATAGCCGTATGTGATCCAAGAGCTTGGGCACTTCAAGGATCTTGCCCCTGCGTGTAATCCTCTCAACTACAACTCTAGAGGTGCATGAGCACTCATGGCAGAATCGTCATCAGTCTCGACATCCTTCTCTGCCTTTCGTGGAGTTGCCTTTGAGTCAGAAGCTTCTCCCTTGCCTTTCTTCTTGGGGCACTGAGATGCATAATGTCCCAACTCCCCACAATTGAAGCACTTGACCTTGGAGATGTCCTTCTTCTTCCTCTCCTCTTGTTGTCCCGCAAATGCTAGAGCCACATCCTCCTCCTCCTCTTTCTTGACTCGAACAACCATAGCACTACTCCCCGCCTTGGTTAACCTCCTGATTTCTTCCTTTCGAAGAGCTTCCCACATCTCTTCCTAACTGGAGAGAGTCGCTCTGCCCAAAATGCTTTGGACAAACATCGCCCAGTCCTTGGAGACTGCATTCAGATTAGTCCTGAACATAAACTCTGGATTTGGTATAGACCCCACAGAAGTAAGTTGGTCGCGAATTCCTTTCAACCTAAGGAGGAAGTGATCTATCTCCTCTCCTTTCTGCATCTAAGATGACCTCAGCTGATTCTCCACTAACATCTTCCACTACACAGAAGAGCCCTGGTATAAGGTGGCCAGCGTTTGACACATCTCATTTGTTGTGTTCTTCTCAGCAATATGTGGTATGCCATGATCCTTGACCCTGTCTAGGATCATGCATTTCGCCTTCGCCATGGCCTCCTCATACTTCTCAATTGCATTCAGGTCAACTGAGACAACTACGATTTTCATGTCATAGTCCTTGATGCGATGTTTATCCAAGATTGCCAGGATCCTGGCCTTCTAGATGACAAAATTGGAAGCCTTGTCCAATCTGTCTTTGTCCCTCAATCCGTTCACTGCCATCTCTGGTCCTCTTCTAGACTCCCTTTGAGTCTCAACTTTCCTCTTGGAAATCAGCCAACTGTTGAATCACTCCTCTCCAATCCCCCTTTACTACTGCAACTTGGATCTAGATTTCTTGGCTAGAAATCCGTTGAGGTAGTGCTTCCCTTTACCTTGGTTCCATCTCCTTAAACACTGTTCTGCTCAGACAAAAATGGTGTCCCACCAGCTCCTCAAATCCCAATTTGCACAACTCCCTTAGCCCTGACAATTGAAGAATTTGAGCCCTTCTCGCTCTGCGCAGTCATAGTGAGAGCTGGATCAGCTCCTCCTAGCCTTAGCGTCGATCTTTCCTCGCTGAGAAAGATGATTGGTCACTGCGTAGGCCTGATTTGCCCCCCTTCTACCTCTACGCTAGCCTGGACTGCTGATGCAGCTACTGTGTGGGCTCCTCCCAGCCACTGTGTCTTCCCCTCCTGGCTCAGAGTGCTGAAGCAGGCTCTGCGTGAGCCTCTGCATCACCCTCTTTGCACTGCGTCACTCCTCGTGCCTCTTCAACTTTGGAACAACACTGCCTCTCGGGAGAGCTACTTCTCTATTGCAAATCCTCAAATTTCTTCTGTTGGTGTCTTCACTCCTCCTTGATCTGCAACCGCCCTAATACCATGTGAAAATTCTTGAATCTAACACATCAGAAACCCCTACTGCATTTTCTGGTTTACTATCTCCTATTTGTTCTTTGCATTAACAAGTTATTTAAATGCATAAATATCGAAGTAAACACAAATGCAGTCTTCACAAATATACAAATCAACAACTGAAATAAACTGAGACAACACAAGGGACACTATTATTTTTGAAGAATCGTCCCCGAAAAAACCTAATGTGGGAAAACCGATGCAACATATATGAGGGTTTTATTATTAAGCAAATTCTGAATACAACTAGGGTTCCAAAAATGGCTCACCCTTCAAAGAATATCCTTGGCAGCAATACCTTTATTCAGAGACAGATATTCCGGCTGATCAGCAACCGGATGAACAATTCCATAGTGACTCTGGGTGTTCCTTGTGCTGGACAGTGAAAGTTGCTCCACGCACTCCTTTAGACTGCGTCACCATCATAGGAACTGCATCACCCTCTCTGGCTCTGCGTTAGCCAATCAACTCTCAGTTTGCCCCACTGGATCACCTCAGCACAACCTCTTCAGCCCAGCGTCAGCCTCTACAGCCCCTGCGCTGCCTCTCTAATATGTATCCTTCAACCTTGGATTGAAATCCCTTGTTGAATTGCACCTCGCTGCAATGATCACTCACTCGATTTCCTCAGCAAACCCTGCCCCAGAAAATCGAATTCTTGATCTCTCTTGGTGTGCCTCCAACTGAGCCTCAAGCCTCCTCTTATACTTTTCCTGTTGACAATTCAATGGCCGAGGTTAAGTCCCTAATCAACTGCTAAGATTAGATTTGGCTTAATTCTTGTTATTTAGAACTTTCTCACCCTTATTATATTAATACACATTAATATTTTAATTTTCCTAAGTTTAGACTTAGGTTCTCATTAAAAATATTAATTATTTTAATATCTCTTCATTCGGGTGGAATTTCTCCAAATGATTTTTGGGTCTTGGAGATCTCATGTGCCTTAGCCTTTCCACCAAATTTCATGCCTAGAACACATCTGGCGCTACCAAACATCAACATTTAATCAACGACTAAGATTAAAACATCGCTTGATCCGCCTTCTAGATTATTCTCACCCATATTTTGATTAATATCCATTAATATTTTGATTTTCCTAAGTTTAGACTTAGGAACCCCATTAAAAATATTAATTATTTTAATAAGATACAATCTAGGTGGATTTTCACCAAACAGTTTCTGGATTCTTTAGAACTCATGTGCCTTAACCTCTCCACCAATTTTCATGGCTAGAGCACATCCGATGCTACCAAAAACTAACACTCCCTCTTAGCGAGGAAAGTGCTCTAGTAACAATGTCCAACTGCATGTTGCTCTGTTTCTAAAGCACCTTCTTTCTGCATTGTTGTTGCCACCAACACTGTGTTGTTGTTGCAACTATACTGCTACCCATGACACTAGCACTGCCACTGCTGCGTCTGTACTACAGCTCCCTCTCAAATGTTGCATTTGCTATGTTCCTAGCACTGCCGCTGCTGCATCTCTACTACAACTCCCTCTCAAATGTTGCATTTTCTATCTTCCTAGCACTGCCACTACTAACACTGCATTCGTACTGCAACTTAGTTGCTAAGAGAAGCAACTGAAAAACATCCAAAATTAACTGAACTTAACTGTGTTCAGCATAATACCATGAATGTTGGAATCTGACTACTACTAGTCTCTAACCCTATGAATCTTTTGCGTTGTTGCTGACTTCTGCACTGTGCCAACTGCATTGCTGCCAACCTTGCTCTGCGCTAATCAGTCTCTGGTCTCAGGCTACTGCATCTGTCTCTCCAAACAATCCACTGCATCATCTGAGACTAAGTCCATCTTGCTATTACTGCTTCTCGGGCTCCCATAGCAAGGAATTGATCCAAGAGGTGGACTCCTCAAGGATCCTGCCCATGTGTAGTCCTCTCGACTACAACTCAATATTGCCCCATCTGCCTCCTGGAGATGCATGGGCACTCATGGAAAACTCCTCTTCATCAATCTTTGTTGAAGCAACCTTAGGATCATGTTTCTCATCCTTATCCTTTTGCTTCAAAGGACACTGGGGTGCAAAGTGGCCCAACTCGCAACATCTAAAACATTTCACCTTCAAAATGTCCTTCTTCCGCTTCTACTTTTGTTCTCCCTTTAATGCTAGAGCTGCGTTCTCCTCCTCTGCCTTGGTCTTCGTGCCACTCCCACTTCTGCCATTGAAGTTGACCTTTACTAGGTCCCTCCTTAATTCCTCCTATTGAAGGGTTGCCCACATCTCCTCCCATGAAGCTAGTCTTTCCCCACCCAATATACTTTGGTCGAAGACTTGCCATTCATTCGAGACTCCATTTAGGGGTATCCTTACCATTGCGGTAGCCTGAGGAGTGGACCCCACTGCAGCAAGCTGGTCTCTTGTGTCCTGAAGATGTTGAAGATAGTAGTTGACTCCTCTTCTGCGTCAATGTCCGTTGCAACTTCTGTTCTAGGTACATCTTCCACTATTTGGAAGAGTCTTCATACAAAGAAGACAAGGTCTCCCACATCTCTCGGGCTGTATCCTTGCCCTGCAAGTGTGAGACCACATGATCTCGAACTCCATCGAGGATGAGCCTCTTTGCCTTCCCCTGCTCGGCCTTGTACTTCTTCCTTTGATCATTGTCAGCGAGAGCAACCACAACAATTTTGACGTAGGCTTCGAGGTCATACTCCTCCAAAACAACTAAGATTCTGGTCTTCCATATGACATAGTTGGAAGCTCCTTCCAACCTGTCCTGATCTTTGAGCCCATGTGATGCCATCTCACATAAACGTCGAACTGACTCCTCTAGGCACTGCTCAGCTTCTCAGCAAGTGAGAAATTCAAACTTTTTGGCAAAACGTTCTCTCAATAGAAAATTCCCCTTCTGTGTGTCTTCGCTCTTTTCCGACAGATTTCTACCCCAACAGAAACTGCGCCCTTCAAGCACTGTGTTGAGGCTTTGTGTCACTCCCTTTGCCTCTGCAAGCTCACGATTCGGAAATCATACCTCTCTGTCGACTCTCTTAGAGAAATATTTCCTCGAAATCTCTGCTTTCCAGCAAGGATTGCACAATCCCTTCAAGGGGATTCGAATTGCTGCCAAGTGCAACTTTTGGCCTCTCTTCTCTGTGTTGGATCTACTCTTCCTGTTTCAAAATCAATGCTCTGATACCATGTGAAAATTCCTACTCAAGTGTTAATTTTAGGTATGTTCTATGCTTAGAGCAATTTATTTCAATTTTCACAGTTAGCTCAATATCTTTTCCGGATTAGCAATCACATCAACATTAAAGTAAACTGCAGATAGAACATAAATATAAATCGCAAAAGACAAGCCAAGACAAGAGGACACAAGATGTGGCGCTAGCCAGGGACAAACCCCAATGTGAGGAAACCCTTGATCAATTCTTCTTATATGTTCTTCAATAGTTCAGCAGAGAGAAAGAGAGAGAGAGATAGTACATTTACAACATAAGTCAACACTTTGACTTATCAAAATAAGAGCATAAATCATCTCTAAGAAGATGATACATGAGATCAGTTGAAGACATGCTGCTTCAACTGATTCTCCAAGGTGAATCCTTCACCTATTATTGTGTTGCATCTCGTCATCATGCTGCACCTCACCGCGCTGCACCATGCTGCACCCATCCTTACAATGTTGGACCTCATGTTGTACACATCATACTGTTGCACCTTATGCTGCACTGTTGTCCCATGTGCCACACTGTTGTTCCATTTTTATTTTCCAACAAAAATCATAGCCAAGCTACCCCAATGTGTTAGCAGCACCATGCTTGCCACCATGTACTTGTTGTTGCTGATGTCCTATTGTGCCACTGCTGCACAATGTCATAGCTGTCCTAATCATTGTGCTGTCCCAATATGATGTTGTCCCATCATTGTGCTATCCAATGAGTTTGCAGCACCATGTACTTTTGCTGCCATGTCACAGCTGATGTCCCATCATTGTGTTGTCCAATGAGTTTGCATAACCATGTACCTTCGCTGCCATGTCACAGCTGTTGTCCCATCATTGTGTTGTCCAATGAGTTTGCGACACCATGTACCTTTGCTGCCATGTCACAGCTTCTGTCCCATCATTGTGCTGTCCAATGAGTTTGCAGCACCATGTACCTTTGTTGCCATGTCACATCCGCTGTCCCATCACAGCTTATTATGCTTGCCATGTTGTCCACCAAGTCTCCGAGACAGGGAGACGCGGGTGCGGAGAGACGCACAAGGGGGACGTGTGGGAGTACCCTCAAATTTTAGGAAATTTAGGGGGGACGGAAGGGTATATAATTTTTTTTCCTTTTTAATATATATATATATTTCAAATTCATATTCAATAATGAAAGCATAAATAGAATGACACATACATAATTGAATTAAATAATGAAATACATTGATCCATACTCATCATCCTTGCTAATACATACATGATTCATCCATAAACCATGAGATTCAATAATGAAATACTTTGATCCATATTCAGTATTCATTATTCACCATTCTCGAATCTACATTGATTTAAAAATTAAATTCATCATTCATCATTCTAGATTCTAAATTGATTTAAAATTAAAATTCATCATTTATCATTCTAGAATCTAATTAGTACTAAGCAAAATAGACTATAATAGATATTGAAATCTAAAGACTGGAATAGTAAATTGATATAACTAAAACTCAAAAACAATGGAGTGATGAGTCTAAAAGTCACTCTAAAGTACACAGAGGGCTTGGTACTCTTGATTAAATACTAATTCCATACCCTTGTACATGACAAAATGCAATGGAAACATTGCACTCCATCGAATCCTGAATTCCTGAAAAATTGATCTAAAGACTGGGATAGTAAATTGATATAATTAAAACTCAAAAACAATGGAGTGATGAGTCTAAAAGTCACTCTAAAGTACACAGAGGGTTTGGTGGTCTTGATTAAATACCAATTCCATACCCTTGTACATGACAAAATGCAATGGAAACATTGCACTCCATTGAATCCTGAATTCCTGAAAAACTGTTAAGTCTGCTGGATTTTGAGTGAGATTTAAAATTCTACTTTCTCCATATGAAATCTAATGAGGTCAGAACCACTCTCAAACATCCTGAGTCATTTCATGGTAATGTTAAAGATTTAAGTAAAAGTGACATTCTCCTTTATCTTTCATTTTAAATGAAAGATAAAGGAGAATGTCACTTTTACTTTAAGAATTTAACATTACTATGAATAGCATAGCATTAGTAGGGAAATATAATCAAATACTACATTTTCTCTGTCATAAATCATTGTTTACAAACAAATTTAAGGGGGGACGCATAGCCCATTTTGAGGGGGGACGCCTAGGCATCCCCCTTTTGGGGAGTCGTGTCCCCCACACGTGGGGAAACGTTTCCCCAGACGCCCCCCCGTCCCGGGTGCGTGGGGTGCGAGGGGTGCACACACTCGACCTTGGGGGACGCGTCCCCATGGAACATTGTTGTCCACCCATGTTTGCCAAGTTGTACATGCTTACACTAATTCTGCTAGCAACACTCCCATCATCAAATTATCCTCATACTTATACTTGAATGTTGGTGCATTGTTGTAGTTCACCAACTCTGGTTAGGGCATCAATAGTACCCTAAAAACCACCTCTAAACTCTGCAATAGTCCTTGAAAAGAGTGTGGCTTACCTCCCTTGAGAAGCTGCTTTCCATACAACCCTTCACGTTGTCTAGCGCAGCCTCCACGCCGTCCCTTTGACCCTTTATACGGCGTCTAAGACCTTGCTGTCCACAAGCCCTTCACGTTGTCTAAGGCAGGCTACACATTGTCCCTTTGACCCTTCATGATGCGGCTAAGACTCTCTTGTTTGACAGCTGTTAGGGTTGAATTAGGCCAACGTTTAGGGCTGGATTAGACCATCGTTTAAGGCTAGATTAGACCAGCGTTTAGGGCAGCCTTTAGGTCTTCGTTAGGGCAACCTTTAGTCTGTCTGGGGTTGTCTTCCCTCTGCGTCTAGGGCTTCCACTCCTAGATTTCTCTTCCACTAAAACCCAAGACAAGTGGAGAGAAATCAAGATAGAAGTGTGTATGAAATGACTCTCAAGTCATCTCCTTTTATACTAAAATGTTGAGCACATGTGGGGTTTATTTGGTTGTTGGCTGACTTTGATGAATTGTCTTACAACACAAACAAATTCAATACTCCATGGATACTTATCAGAATCATATGATCTTTAGATCAATCCTACACCTCTCGATGAGAGGGATCTAAAAAAAATATCAACTGCCATAAATAAGATGACCCACATGGATTTTGGCCCTGGTTGCCAATTTTAACGCTCCCTCTCAACTAGGGAGAACTACATCCACTGATCTATCTGTCTGACTGTACTATCTCTGCCATTAGTGCCCTGCACTGCTCTGCTTTGTTGAGCTCTACTATGCTGAGATTTGCTCTGTTGAACCATGAAGAAGAAGAATTGATCGAGAATGTCTCATACCATTCTCTATTGACCCAAAGTCAGTTCCATATGAAGAGAGTGTGTCATACCACTCTTACTGATCCCAGATCAGTTCCAAGAGAGTGAGCCATATCACTCTTACTAACCCAAAGTCAGTTTTATTGATCCTAGACCAAATCACAAGAGTGTCTCAAACCACTCATACTGATCTCATATCAGTTTCGTTGATCCCTGATCAATGGAGGTCATCCTAGCATGGGGAGTACAGTAGATACAACGATGCGTCCATTGATAGTACTACTATGGTCCCTAACCCCATTTCCTTGCACATTGGCCAAATTAGAGGTACTTCCCATGAGTCCCAGCCCTGCATGGGTAGAATGCCTCGACAGGAGAACCATTCATCTTGTCCCTAAGTCACCTTGGGATATCACAGGGGAAGGCTGAGCCATTCACCCTGTACACAACACATCATTAGGGGAGGGCGAGTCGCCCTATAGTTGCGTGTTGCTCCAATAGTACCCCAAGTCCCTCGGAGCTCCAGAGCTCAACGCATGCATCATGCAGGACCCTTATCAGAAGGTCCCTCAACAACTCCAAGTCGTTCGAGAAAGTCACAAATTTGACATTTCCTGAGGCTTAGACAGAATGTCTGCGACCTGTGCATTAGTCTCAATGCGATGGAGCCTCCTCACTCATCGACATACCATATCCCAGATAAGGTAGTATCTGATGTCTATATGCTGGAGCAATTATAGAATACAAGATTCCTCAACAATCAAAGCCCCCCTTGGTTGACATAGAGGATTACGGTTGTATTCATCATGTGTATGAATAACTCAGTGAAGAGCTTCCACAACCAGGCAACTTCACACGAGATCATACTCGTAGCTATGTATTCGGTCTCAGCGGTGCTTATAGCAATCGACTTCTACTTCCTGCTCATCCAGGATATCGAAGTAGAACCCAAAGTGAACCAACACTCAGAAGTGCTCTTGCGATCCTCTACATTGCCTGCCCAGTTAGAATCATCGTGCAGCTTCACATTTCTGAAAGTGTATCTCAATCCATGAGGGATTGTGCCCTGAAGATATCTCAAAAGATTCTTGGCACCAACCCAGTGAGGCTCAACCATATATGAGCTCATCATGCTAAGTGCAAAAAATATATCCGGACAGAAGTTCACCAAGAACATCAACGCTAGTATGAGTTTGTGAAACTCAGAGGCATTTCCCAAATTTGGTCTAGCATCACTACCATATAACTTCTGAAATTTAAGATCCTTGAGGTAGTCTCGGGCTTGCAGTTTATCATTCCACATATGGAATCCAACTCCCTCTTACTTCTACAAATGAGAGGGTCTGCACCTGTCAGAAATAGGTCATCCTCATAAGGTGCCGGTATGAGAGGTCTATCATCCACAACCTTCGGGCAATGGTTTGGATCAGTTTCACTCCTAGTGAATCTCAACTTCATCAAACAGCTATCAATCCTCTCATACTACGCCCGGGATGTTTTCTTCAGGCCATAGAGGGCTTTCTTCCACCTGTATACATGAGATTCCCAATCATGAATCTCAAACCCCTTGGGTTGTTCCAATCCTGTGGACCTGCTACATGAGGGGAATGGTCCCCTTGTAAGATTTTCCTTTGGTACATCTTAGACATGTACCTTCATGCTCTTTTTGAATTCAGGCATCCCAGTCACCATCTAACTCACATTGGGTAGGACCGGACCTCCAATGCTATAGATGAGATGTGACCACTGACATGGTCCCCGATGGGCCATCCTGCAACTTGATACAAATTGCTAATCCTGAAACCATGAGTAAAAGTATCTTTGAAAATTCTGTTTTCAAACACGTATCTTTCCATCAATGAATGCCACCCTATAACCTTTGACTTCGATTGCCGAAATGGACACCGGGTTCTTCTTGCGATCAGGTACATAAAAGAGACTCTGTAAATGAATCGAGTTACCCTCTTTCAATTGAGGGGTAACATTCCTTACACCCTTTCTAGGATAGGTGGCATCGGCTCCAAGTATAATCCCATGATTGTTTCCATCTCTACCAAATTAGAGAGAGCACCCTTCTATCCTATGGCGTGCCTTGAAGCACTACAACCAATAAGCCATATTCGCAAAGAATTTGAAGAAGAGGGCCAATACAAGATAACACTTCTTTATCTTATCAGAAACATCATTTTATTCTTCATACCTAGGGTTACTTGCTTTCCTGAAGATTTGGTCATTTCCTTGATGAATTGCATTACCCGTCATTTCTTCAATCATTGAAGATGTCCCTGGAATGATTGTTATCTTCATCAAGTGATGCGTCCCTACCATTCAGACACTCCTTCACATAATAGACGGACTTATTACAACCAAAGCATCTGTCTTTCCTTCCACCCTTAGATCCGGACTTCCCATTGAAGTGATCTTTAGGTGGGCCATCAGAAACTTCCATTGTGGCATTCTGATAATATTCTCTACTTCGATTTCACCCTTGGCGAATTTGAAGAGGGATGAGGAATCCATTGATCCTTTTGTCCTTTCCCAACTGTCTTCGATGATTGCTCTTTCACTCTTGCTTGGGCTTTGTCTTCACCTCAACTCTAATACCATGTTAATTTTAGGTATGTTCTATGCTTAGAGAAATTTATTTCAAATTTTCATAGTTAGCTCAATACTTTTCCAGGATTAGCAGTCACATCAGCATTAAAGTAAACCGGATAGAACATAAACATAAATCACAAAAGACAAGCCAAGACAAGAGGACACAAGATGTGGCACTAGCCAGGGACAAACCCCAATGTGGGGAAACCCTTGATCAATTCTTCTTATATGTTCTTCAATAGTTCAGCAAAGAGAGAGAGAGAGAGATAGTACATTTACAACAGAGGTCAATATTTTGACTTATCTAGATAATAGCGTAGATCATCTCTAAGAAGATGATACATGAGATCAGTTGAAGACATGTTGCTTCAACTGATTCTCCAAGGTGACTCCTTCACCTATCATTGTGTTACATCCCGTCATCATGTTGCACCTCACCACGCTGCACCATGCTACACCCATCATTACAATGTTGGACCTCATGTTGTACACATCATACTACTACATCTTTTGTTGCACTGTTGTCCCATGTGCCATACTGTTGTCCCACTATTATGCTCCAACAAGCATCATAGCCAAGTTGTCCCAATGTGTTAGCAGCACCATGCTTGCCACCATGTACTTGTTGTTGCTGTTATCCTATTGTGCCATTGCTGCACAGTGTCATAGCTGTCCTAATCATTGTACTGTTCCAACATGCTGTTGTCCTAACATGCTGCTGTCCCAACATGCTGTTGTCCCATCATTGTGTTGTCCAATGAGTTTGCAGCACCATGTACTTTTGCTGCCATGTCACAACTGTTGTCCCATCATTGTGTTGTCTAATAAGTTTGCATCACCATGTACCTTTGCTGCCATGTCATAGCTGCTGTCCCATCATTGTGTTGTCCAATGAGTTTTCAGCACCATGTACCTTTGCTGCCATGTCACAGCCGCTGCCCCATCACAGTCTGTTATGCTTGCCATGCTGTCCAGCCATGCTTGCCAAGTTGTACATGCTTACACTAATTCTTCTAGCAACACTCCCATCATCAAATTATCCTCATACTTATACTTGAATGTTGGTGCACTATTGTAGTTCAGCAACTCTGGTTAGGGCATCAATAGTACCCTAACAACCGCCTCTAAACTCTACAACGGTCCTTGAAAAGAGTGCGGCTTAGCTCCCTTGAGAATCTGTTGTCCATACAGCCCTTCACGCTATCTAGGGAAGCCTCCATGCCGTCCCTTTATACGGCGGCTAAAACCTTGTTGTCCACACAGCCCTTCACGTTGTCTAGGGCAGCCTACACGTTGTCCCTTCATGCTGCGGCTAAGACTTTCTTGTTTGACTGCGGTTAGGGCTGAATTAGACCAGCATTTAGGGCAGCCTTTAGTCTGCGTCTAGGGTTGCCTTCCATCTGTGTCTAGGGCTTCCACTCCTAGATTTCTCTTCCGCTAAAACCCAAGTCAAGTGGAGAGAAATCAAGATAGAAGTGTGCGTGAAATGACTCTCAAGTCATCTCCTTTTATACTAAAACGTTAAGAACATGTTGGGTTTATTTGGTTGTTGGCCAACCTTGACGAATTGTCTTACAACACAAATAAATTCATAACTCCATGAATACTTATCAAAATCGGATGATCTTTAGATCAATCCTACTCCTCTCAATGAGAGGGATCCAAGAAAAATATCATCTGCCATAAATAAGATGAACCACATGGAGTTTGGCCCTAGTTGCAAATTTTAACATTAAGGAACCCCTACTACAGCAAAGTTGAATTGACTTCACCTACTTGATTTTAATATACATTATCAAGCTATTCTCTGAATACTGAAGCAAATTACTTTTGCATCCTACACTACCTTAAATTCGATTACATGAAACAAAAAACTGAGCAAATAACAAGATACATAGGACAGTTATTTTTGGACACAATAGTCCCCTGAAAAACCCAATGCGGGAAAACAGGTGCAGCAACTCTGAGGGTTTTATTATTATGTAGTAGCAAACATCACCGAATATCGTACAGGGTAATTTAGTTACAGATATAAATACCGGTAGAAGCTTTGTGAGTTACCTCACACAATCACTCAGAAAAAGTTATGGTTGTTCCAGCTGCTGGATGAGATGCCTCTGGTAGGCACTGCACTAGCTCTGCGCTGCCTCTACGTTGTGCCAATGTCAACCCTTGCAGGGACTGCGTCACCCAGCTAGGAATTCGATTAGAGGCCCAGAGTCACTGCTCTCGGCCTCTTGGTCTCACACCTTGGCTTCCAGCTACTGAAACTAACGCTCTGATTTGACTTTGGACTCTCTCTTTGCCTCTGAGTCACTTCTGCGTGGCCCTTCTAGCCCTGCATCAACCTTTGCATCAAGGCCTCTGGATCACTTACTGCCTCTCTCTGCTGATGTATCTTCAACTGAGAATCACTCTCTCCGGAAGCTGCTATTCCAGCCCCTCAACTGCAAGACCTTCCCAATCGATTTTCCTCTTGAGAACTTCTCACCTCAGAAAATCGATTTCCTCAATCTCTTTGGGTGTCTCTAAATAAACTCCAAGCCTCGTTCTTATACTTTTCCTGTTGAGACTTCAATGGCTGAAATTAATTTTTTAATCAATGACTAAGATTAAAACATGACTTGATCCACTTTCTAGATCATTCTCACCCATATTTTGATTAATACCCATTAATATTTTAATTTTGTTAAGTTTAGACTTAAGAACCCCATTAAAAATATTAATTATTTTAATAAAATACAATCTGGGTGGAATTTCACCAAACAGTTTTTGGGTTCTTTAGAACTCATGTTCCTTAGCCCCTCCACCAATTTTCATGGCCAAAGCACATCTGATGCTACCAAAAACTAACATCCTCCAAGGGTACTTCGAGTGCCACCCTAGGAAGGCATTTCACACTACCTTGGAGGAGAACTGGAGGAGATTTGTGGCCACACCACTCGGCCATCAAACCAGTAGGGCATATTTTTGGAACATGCAAGGGTGATTGCGAGTTCATCCGGGCAGCACATGTCGGGAAAGTTTGGGGAGTTGGAGTATAGGAGAGGATCAACCTTTGGGAGGAATTTGGAAGCAGGAGGTTGTTGCGTTTCGGAAACACGACATACAACTTTTGTGGACTGTGCAGAGGGCCATTCTAGGGCTCACGTGGGAGTTGGTGGAGAGAGATACGAAGCTGGGGTCACATGGGAAAATGGAGGAATGTGAAAATTTCTGAATCTGCACATCATAAATCCTACTGCAATCACTGGTTTATCAACTCCTACTTGTTTTTACATTCAACAAGATATTTAATTATTAAACAACAATGAAAACACTATTGCAGATTACACATACATACAAATCATGAACTGAAAATAGAATGAGACAAATACACAAGGGACACCGTTATTTTTGGACAAACATCCCTAGAAAAACACAATGCAGGAAAACCGGTGCAGCAACTCTGAGGGTTTTCTATTATTAAGCAATATTTCTGAATACAAATCTGGATGCCCTCTCAGCAATCCAGTTATAGAGATAAAAATATACTGGCGAAAACCTAATTGAGATTACCTCACTTCACTCGACAAAATCTCTCCGTTTCGGCAACTAGACTGGCTCTCCTTGGCTACAACTGTGTTGCCCCTTTGCAGTAGCTGCATGGGTCTGCGTGGAGCACACTGGGACATTGCTTCAGCACTGCGTTGCCTCCTCTGCCTCCTGCAGCTCTAACGTCAACCTTCTCGGCTGATCCTGCTGCTCCCCGACTGAATTTGGATTTCTACTAGAGGGTGGCTCTACCCCAGCACTGGAAATGTGTGGGCCCTTCCTAGTCCAGCACCAATCTCCCTTGGTGTGCACTGCCTCCTCTGGCGTCTCTTTGCCTCTCTCTGTTGTGCATTCGAGGTCCTGCAGAAGATCCTCCAACCTCAACTATCCATGCCCCTCTGCTGCAACAGAACACTTGTTCGATTTTCTAAGCAAACCTCACCCCAAAAAAATCGAACTAACTGATCTCTCTTGCGTATCTCCAACAGAGCCTCAAGCCTCCGCTTATACTTTTCGTGTTGATGAATCAACGATCAAGATTAAGTCCCTAATCAACGACTAAGGTTAAAACAGATTTGATCCTCATCACTTAGAAGTTTCTCACCCATATTTTTATTAATACCTATTAATATTTTTATTTTCCTAAGTCTAGACTTAGGAACCCATTAAAAATATTAATTATTTTAATAACTCCTCATCCAGGTGGAATTTCTCCAAACGATTTCTTGGTTTTGGAGATCTGATGTGTTCTATCCCCTCTACAAAATTTCGAAGCTAGAGCACATCCGATGCTACCCAAAATAAATACTCCCTCTTAGCGAGAAATGTGCTCTAGTAACACTTCTCAACAGAAGTACTACACTGATCCACTGCATCGGTCCTCTGTGTTGTTGATGCTTGGCCTCATGCCCTTCATCTACTGCACTACTGCTTCCTATACTGCTTCCATGACTCTGCCACTGCCACTGCTACATCTGTACTACAAATCCCTCTCAAAATGTTCCATCATGTTGCCCATAGCACTGCCACTACTAACTGCTGCACTGCAACTCAGTTGTTGAGAAGTAAGCAATTGAAACTTCACCCAAACACTGACATGTTGGTCAGTCTGGATGCCTCGTGATGCTGAAGCTACCTCTGCTGCTAATTTGTGTTGACCCTCTGTTGCTATTGCGTTGCTGCAAACTACTCTGTGCCTCTCGCACTACTACAACAGCCATTGCTGCCTCATACTTTTTCACTCTAGCTTTGCCACTGTCGCTCCATCACACCTCGCTCCAACCGACACCCATCATTTTGCTACTGTCATTAAGGGCTCCTGTAGCCGTATGTGATCTAAAAGTTTGGGCACCTCAAGGATCCTGCCTTGACATGTAGTCCTCTCGACTACAACTCCATGTAGCCCCACCTCTTCTCCAGAGGTGCATGAGCATTCATGGCATAATCGTCATCCTCGCCTTCCCTATCAGCTTTCACTGGAGCAACCTTCGCTTCAAAAGCCTCCTCCTTGCCCTTCTTTCAGCGACACTGAGTGGGGAAATGTCCAAGTTCCCCACTTGAAGCATCTGACCTTGGAAATATCCTTCTTTCTCTTTTGTTTCCCTTGTTGTCTGGTTGATGCGAGAGCTGCATCCTCCTCCTCCTTCTTGACCTAGGCTCCTTTGCCGCTACTCCCTGCCTTGGTCAACCTCCTGATCTCTTCTTGTCAAAGAGCTACCCACATCTCCTCTCAACTGGGGAGAGTCGCTCTGCCCAAGATACTTTGGACAAATGTTTCCCAATCCTCGATGATTGTATTCAAGGCAGTGCTGAGCATGAGCTCAGGATCTGTGTAGACCCCACCGAAGTCAACTGGTCACGAATCCCTTGCAACCTGAGGAGGAAGGGATCGATCTCTTCTCCCTTCTGCATCTGGTACTGTCTCAACTAATTTTCTAATAGCATCTTCCGCTGGATGGAAGCGCCCTGGTACAAGGTGGTCAATGTCTCCCACATCTCCCTTGTTGTTTCTTTCTCAACAATGTGTGATACTACATGATCTTTGACCCCGTTTAGGATCATGCACTTGTCCTTCGCTGGGCCTCCTCGTACTTCTTTAACGGATCAACATCGACTGGAACAACAACTACTTTCAAGGCATAGTCCTTGATGCGATTTTTGTCCAGGACTGCTAGGATCCTGGCCTTCCAGATGAAAAAATTGGAAGCTCCATCCAATTTGTCCTGATCCCTCAGTCCAGTGACTACCATCTCTGCCTAACAAATATAGGACCGGTTCTCTTCTCCCTCTCTTGTTGCTAATCCAACAAGACTTGGATCTGGATTTCTTTGACGCAAGAAACCCTCTAAGGAACAAGATCCTCTAGACTCCCTATGAGTCCTAATTTCCTTCACGAAAATCCTCTGGCCAAATGTCGAATCACTCCTCTCCAATCCTCCTTTGTTGTTGCAACCTGGATCTAGATTTCTTTGGCTAGAAATCTGTCAAGGCAGTGACTCCCTCTACCTTGGCTCTGTCTCTACAGAGACTGTTCTGCACCAATAACAACAATGTCCCACCAACTCCACTGATCGAATCTGCATTGCTTCTCCAACTCCAGCGATTGACTAAATTGAGCCTCTCAGACTCTGCACTGGCCTAGAGAGTCGACGAAGTCACTACATGAACTCCTCTCGGGTACAACGTAACCCTCTATAGGCTCAGAATGTTGACACAGGCACTGTGTGAGCCTCTATGTCACTCCTACAGCTACTCCTCCATCTCTAAAACAACATTGTCACTCGAGACAGTTGCTTCTCTGTAGCAAATTCTCTAGATCTCCTGGCTGGTGTCTTCAGTCTCTTATGATCTGCAATGTTTTGATACCATGTGAAAATTTCTGAATCTACACATCAGAAATCGTACTGCAATCATTGGTTTATCATCTCCTCCTTGTTTTTACATTCAACAAATTATTTAATTATTAAACTACAATGAAAACACTATTGCAGACTACACATATGTACAGATCATGAACTGAAAATAAAACGAGACAAATACACAAGGGACACAGTTATTTTTTGACAAACGTCCCTGGAAAAACCCAATGCCAAAAAGCCAATGCAACAACTCTGAGGGTTTTCTATTATTAAGTAATTGCTCTGAATACAACTCTGGATGCCCTCTCAGCAATCCAATTACAGAGATACAAATATACATGCAGAAACCTAAGCGAGATTACCTCACTTCACCTGAAAAAATCTCTTCGTTCTGACAATTGGACTGGCTCTGGCTCTCCCCGGCTACATCTGCGTTGCCCCTTCGCAGTAGCTGCGTGGGCTTGCTTTGAGCACACTGGGACACTACATTAGCACTGCGTTGCCTCCTCTGCCTCCTGGAGCTTTGACGTCAGCCTTCTTGGATGATCCTAGTTCTCCTCAACTGAATTTGGATTTCTACTGGAGGGTCTCCCTGGGTCTGCGTTGCCTCCTCTGGCATCTCTCTGCCTCTCTTTGTTGTCTATTCGAGGTCCTAGAGAAGATGTTGGAAATACTGGGGGGGGTGAATGCGTATTCCTTAGCAATTAGCACTTTTAAATCTTTTCAGATCATCAGTTAATCTTCAATTATTATTAATGTTTATGTAGTAAAAACAGTAAATAAAAGAACACAGTGGACACAAGAATTTTAGGTGGAAAACCCCCTTCGGCTCAAAAACCACCCAACCCTTTTTAATAAATTCTTTAATCTTTAGCCCCAACTGAAATGAAAGCAACAAATTCCTAGAATTCTAGAAAAGCATTCTTCTCTAGCTCCCATTGGAAGGACGCCCCAACACCCTGGTTTCTTCAGTACTTCAACTGAATGGATGCCCCAACATCCTAGACCAACCTACCACCCTGAAGTGTTCACAGGCTCCAACCTGTCATGCACCAACCTAGCTCCTCCCTGCCACCCTATAATGACTGAAATGAAACAAGAGTGTGGATTCCTATACCAAGACAACAAACTACGATACAATATGATTTACAATGATTTTGAGCGAACACCCAATCACACTATGACCTACAACCCAACCATGACATCATCCCAACAAAGACTCCTATACCTCCCAATAATGCCTTTTCGACTCTAGGCAGATTGACTCTTTTACAATAATGACTCTTCCAATGATGACACTTTTATAAATGACTATTTTACAACTTTACAATGATGACTCTTGGCCTTTGACGCTTCTTCACAATATACGGATAGTTGTCATGTCTTCAAAGGATGTCCCGCTGCAATGATTCCTTTGATTTGATACTTCTGCTCTTGAATTCTTGCTTGAAGTTGTATTTGAATCTTCTTCTACCTACATGCAAAATTTTCCCGGCGAGACCAATCCTAAAACAAAACAAAATACCCTTCAACTTACTTTTGCCTGCAAAACACATGTAAGTGCATAATAATGGATAAATACAAATTAAAATTACAATGCGTACCTGAAGTGTGCTTGTCACTTTTGTTGTTGTGGTTGCAGCAGTTGACAAAGACTCCCACTCTTAGTCCTGGACTCTATGCAAGACTATATCCAAAACTGACCTAAAGATATATACAATAAAAACTGGTGACAGGCCCTAGACTTGTGATGGACCAAGTTCTAAGTACAAAAACAGAGACCATTCTATCAATTATCACAAGACAAGTAACATGAACTTACAACATCATATGGATTTAGCAAACTTGGTGTAGCATCAAGAATATGTAGCATAAAATGTGTAGTATCAAGAATAGGACATCCGAAAAACTAATTGTGACATATAGAGACAAAGATATAACCGAGACATTGTATATACTTACGTTGTCCCGCAAAAACATATGTCAGAGATGATACTGAAAACACTAATCATACATACCTTGCTATATGAGACTTACCCTTTGTTGGAATTTCTAAGTCTAACCCATTAAAAACCCTTCATGTACTTTCTGATTTATTCCTACCTACTTGTTTTGTCAATTAATAAGTTATTTACCATGTAAATATTGGAAATAAATACAAGTGCATGCTCAACACATTACAGATCATCAACTGAAGGAAATAGAAACAAACGCAGAAGTGACACCGTTGTTTTTGGACTAATGTCCCCGGAAAAACCCAATCCGGAAAAACTGGTGCAGCTATCCAAGGGTTTGATTTATTAAGCAATTTCATAATACAATTTGGGTGCCAAATCCAGCTCACCCAACAGAGAAAAATCTCAGCAGTAGTATCTCTCTACTCGGAAGCAGATATTCTGGCTGAAACCCCAGATAAACACTCTAGTAGCTCCACAACCCCAACATGCCCCACGAAACCCCAACCTCAACCTCTAGGGACTACATCAGCCTCTCTCTGGCCCAGCATTAGCCCAGCGTCACTCTGGCTTGGCATGCGTCAACCTCTGGAGGCACTGTGTCAGTCCTCTGACCCTCTGCATCACCCACACTGGTCCTTTGAGGCACTGCACAGCTTCTGCCTGGCTCTGCGTGAGCTTTGGCTGGCTCTGCATGAACCCTTGGTTGCTTTTGCGTCCCTCTCTCTAGCTACTGCTCTGATACTCCTGGTGCTATCTCTGTTAGAGCACATCCGATGCTACCCCAAATCAACACTCCCTCTTAGCGAGGATTGTGCTCTAGTAATACTCCTCACTGAGCATCGCTTTGATCATCCGGCATCGGTCCCTGGGTCGATGCTAGGTCTGTTGCCCATCACCTACATTATTGCATCCTGTACTGCTACCCATGGCCATGCCACTGCCACTGCTACATCCATACAATAGCTCCCTCTCATCCTGCTGCATCATGCTGCCCATAGCACTGTCACTGTTAATTGTTGCACTGCAACTCAGTTACTAAGAAGTAAGTAACTGATCTCCCAATTCTAACATCTCTGTCAGGCTAGGAACACTCCTGATGCTAAAGCTCCCTCTGTCACTGACAAGTGCTCCCTGTCTGACCTCTGCGCTGCTGCAACAACTTTGTGCTTCTCGCACCGTTGCACACCTCGTTGTGCCATCTTGCACTGGTGCAACACTCCCGTGCTTCTCACACTGCTGCCTCACACTGTCCCGGGAATCTTGCATTGTAGCTCCCTCTGTTACTCCATTCGCATCCGTCTCTACTGACATCCGCCAGTACTGCTACTCCTCTTCGAGGCTCTCGTAGCAAGGTCTAATCCAAGAGGTTGGGTACCTCGAGGATCCTGCCCCTCATCGCCTGTAGTCTGTCTAACTATAGCTCGATGTCTCCCCACTTCCGCTCAAGTGGTGTGTGTGCACTCGTGGCACAGTCATCATCTGTCTCCACTTCCTTCACTGCCCTTGCTGGCGCAGCCTTGGTCTCAGAGGCCTCTCCCTTGCTCTTCTTCCTTGGACATTGGGTCAAATAATAACCCAGCTCCACACAGTGGAAGCATTTGACCTTGGAGAGGTCCTTCTTCTTTCGTTTCTCCTGCTTTCCCTCAGATGCTAGGGCAGCATCCACCTCCTCCTACTTCTTGCTTCTGATCCCCTTGCTGCTGCTTCCCGCCTTGCTTAGCCTTCTAATCTCTTCTTGGTGAAGAGCAACCCACATTTCCTCCCAATCTAGAAGGGTTGCCTTGCCCAGTATACTTTGGACATACAGCTCCCAGTCTTCTGAGACTGCGTTCAAGGTTGTTCTCACCATCAATTCTTGATCCGGCGTGGCCCCTATGGAAGTCATCTGATCCCAGATATCCTTCAATCGACTGAGGAAGGGGTCGATTTGTTCTCCCTTCTGCATCTGGTATGATCGCAGCTGATTTTCTAGTAACATCCTTCTCTGCACAGAAGTATGCTGGTACAATTTCGTTAGGGCCTCCCACATCTCATTTGTCGTTTCCTTTTCGGTAATGTGGTACTACATGGTCCTTGACCCCGTCAAGAATGATGCTCTTGGCCCTCGCCATTGCCTCCTTGTACTTGTCGTCATCAGCTAGGTCAACTGGGGTAGCTATTGTCCTCAAGGCGAAGTGCTTGACACGATTCTTGTCTAGAATGGATAGGATTCTGGCCTTCCAGACTACGAAGTTTGAGGCTCCGTCCAGTCTATCCTAGTCTCTTACCCCGTTCACTGCCATCTCGTTGCTCCTTTACTTCCCTCCTAGAAGTTCTTGGTGTGACTCCCTCTGAGCCTTGATTTCCCTCCTAGAAACCCTTCTGCCAATGTTGAAATGCCCCCACTCCGATCGTTAGTGCAACTGCACCACTGATCCGAATTTCTTGGCTAGAAATCTTCAGTAGAAATTCCCTCGTCCTTGGCCTTGCCCTGTTAGGTACTGTTCTGACTATAGTACCCCACTAGCTCTACTATGCAACTTAACCACAACCTCCTAAACCCCAGCAAAATGAAGGTTGCTTTGCGCAACCCCGGCACTGGAAAATCAGCTTCCTCAGCCAACTGCGTCAGCCCTCCTGGCCTCTGTGTGGCTCTACATGAGCCTGTCTTAGCCTCCCTTAGCCTTTGCACTGCCTCTTCATGGTTGAATCTCGATGATGCAGGCACTGCGTCACCCCTTCCTTGCTGCTACTCTGCTAGGAATAGCTTCTGTCACTCGGGACAACTATTTTCTATTGCTGATGCTCTGCTTGGCTGATGTCCTTAGTTCTCCTGTGATCTGCAACCACCCTTTGATACCATGTTGGAATTTCAAAGTCTAACTCGTTAGAAACGCTTCATGTACTTTCTGATTTATTCCTACCTACTTGTTCTGTTAATTAACAAGTTATTTACCATGTAAATACTAGAAATAAATACAAGTGCATGCTCAACACATTACAGATCATCAACTGAAAGAAACAAAAACTTCACATCATACTCTCGTGATCTCCGATAGGCCCTCTCCTCCTCGAACTTCACATCCCTCCTAATCACCACTCTACGTTTAGAAGGAATGAAGAACCGATAGGCCTTCGAACTCTCGTTGTAACCCATAAAGATATCCTTCTCTTCCATGGGTTCTAGCTTCGTCCTCTTCTCCTTGGTGATATAAGAATGTGTGATACATCCAAAGTTATGAAGATGTCCCACATGAGGCTTTTCTTCAATGAAAACCTCCTTTGGAGTCATATTCCCCAATACTCTACGAGGACTCCTGTTCTGAAGATAAACAACAGTATTGCAGGCCTTAGCCCACAAAAACAAAGGCTACCCCTAATCATGAATCATCTCTCTAGCAGCCCCAACAATAACTCTGTTCTTCCTTTCAGACACCCCATTTTGTTGGGGGTTGTAAGGAACTGTGAACTCTCTCCTATTGCCCTCCTGTGCATAGAAGTCAAAAAACCCACCATCGGTGTACTCACCACCATTGTCTGACCTCAAGACCCCAATCTTCCTAGCTATCTGCTTTTCCACAAGAGCTTTGAACTCTTTAAAGCGACTGAGGACCTCACCCTTGGTCTTCAGGAAATATATCCAAGTCCTCCTAGAGTAGTCATTAATGAATATAACATAATACTCATAAACACCCAAAGACACATGAGACATATAACCACTAACATCAGTATGAATCAAGTCTAGTGTACTTGTAGATCTGTTGTCACTCACTGGGAATGGTAACTTGGTGTACTTGCCCAAAGCACACCCTCTGCAGACCTCATAATGCCTGACATTGAAATCAGGAACTCTAGTAGTGATCTCCCTTAGTACTCTCAAATCTCCATGATGCATATGCACCATCCTCCAGTGACATAACTTGCACAAGTCTCTACTGCTGGTGGTACTAGTGTGAGTGCTACCAGATATGCTACTCACCAATGCCTCTGTCGATTGAAAACTGAACCTGTATAGTTTCCCAGAGCGGACTCCAATCACTTTGGCCAAAGTGATGGAAGCTCCCCTGGGATGGATCAATACCTGCCCTCCTAAGAAAGTGACATCAAACCCCTTCTCCTCCATAGCAAACACTGAAATCAATTTCTTCTTCATCCCCGGAACGTACTAAACATCCATGACCTTCAAAGGAGGCAAAGACTCCCTCTCAAAGGTCATAGTCCCCACACCAACAGCTCTCACAGTGCAGTCATCTCCTAGTACAATCTCAATATCGAGTTCCCTCTCTGCAAGCTCTGAAAAGAACTCCTGTGCACCTGTCATATGGCGGGAAGCCCCATTGTCTATGTACCCCACATCGGATGATGTACTCCTACTAGATGTCGAAGTAATAAATGCAAAGTCCTGGTCAAACTATGAATTAAACTGCTCCACCTCTGTTGAAGCTGCAGTTCCCTTCTTCCCCTTGTTCTTCCTCTCAGGACACGTCGCAGCATAGTGTCCCATCTTCTGACATGCCCAACATTTGACTTTGGACATATCCATATCTTTCTTCTTCTTCTTCTCCTTTCCCTTAGCCCCATCTGATGAGGCCATTTTCTTGGCCTTCCCTTTGTTCTTCCCCCTGGTTGTCAAGGCTACATCCTCCTCATGTGCTATCTTCACCCCACCACTGCCAGTCTTTTGTATCACATGTTGCACACAATCATCCCATAATTTGTCCCAATTGGGAAGATTCTCCCTAGAGGTAACAACATCTCCAAAATCCTCCCAAGACTTAGGAAGTCTTGCTATAGCTATCCTGACTAACTCTGTGGGTGCAACTGCGTCACCAATAGCAATTAAATCATCACTTACCTGTGTGACCCTGCCAAGATAATGAACTACACTTTCAGCCTTTGTCATCCTAATGTTCTTCAATTGTTCTTTGAGTACCATCTTCCTGCTCTCATTGGTACTTTGATAGCGAGTGGTTAGAGCTGTCCACATCTGATATGTATATGTGTTTCCTCTCACCTAAGGAACCACATGATCCTTCAAATTATCCATCAAAATCCTTTTTGCCTTTGCATTATTTTTTGTGAATTCAGCAAGTTCATCTACAACAGTAGGAGGTACAACCACTTTGTGCACTATGTCCCAAACTATTGCCTCCTCAAACACTGTCTAAATTTTGTCCCTCCAAACGGCATAGTTGGATATCCCATCCAGTCTGTCCTCTATCCTAAGAACATGGCCATGACTGTTGTCCAAAATTTATAAAACCAAGAAAATGGAGAAATGAGCTTTCCAGCACGCCTTGCTGTCCCAAAAGTTTAGTCTGTGTGAATTTCACCTTGCTGTCCCAAAATATTAGTTTGTTGTCCAAACCATTGTTTGCTATCCCAAACTACTGTCTGTTGTTCAAACTGCAATTTTCAGCATGTAACTTTGATACCATGTTGACATTTGATGACTAAAAAGTTTCTTGCAATCCCAACCCGGTTTCAATTTCACCTTATCACTCCCATTCAATTAAATGCCATTTCCCATAAAAATACATTCAACATATACAATTATGGAAATGGAATTTTCAAATTAAAACACATGGGACTGTCAACACATGCTGAAAATAAATATGGACATAAACAGACCACCAACATGCATAAAAATACACAGCTTTTTGGTCAACTAAGACCCAGGCAAAACCCCTTCAATCTTCTCCAGGGAAAACCTGTTAGAGAGCTCTTCAAATTTATTTATCTTTCAAGTTTAGGAAAAAATACATTTGCAAACAACACAAAATACAACTTATCTCTTCAGCCTAAAACTCCTTGAAAACTGTGCCCACTTTGCCTTGATTTTTGTGCCCACTTGAAGCTGAAAATATGTATTGTACGGATACACGACTGTACGGATTCCATACAGACTGACTGTATGGATTTTTTTCATTTTTTCGAAAACTTCTCTCGAACAACGTGCATCTCACAACATTAAATGATGTTCGTACTGTACCTTTTGTTGTCTTCTCTGCCTTGATTTTCGTGCCCAGCTTTGCCCATAAATCACTCCTTCAGCTTGCTGCAACAAATTTCTCCTTTAGAACTTTTCTCTAGCTCTCAGCCTCCTTTCTCCAATCTGCTCATGAAAAATGAATGCAATGTCTCTGTTCTTTTCCCCCTTTTGTTTCCCTAAATGACTTTTGGGCAACCCTAAGATGTAATGGCTCAGATTCATTTAGATCAAGGGATAAGAATAAATGTGTGTTTAATTCTCACTTTCTATTTTTTAACTCACCAATTAAATAAAGTAGCCACGTTGTACTTTATGTTTAAAGTCACTTTTCACTTTATAATTTAATATTGACTTTACCACTTATAAAGGCACTTTCACTTTATAGTCACACTTAGGAAAATAATTATTTTGGACACTTTTCCCTAGGTAGAGACTAACCCATGGGAAACCACTTGTCCAAGGTACATTAAAAATCAACATATCACTGGATCTGGTGTAATTTGCAACTGCCTTTCTCTGCTCCTGTACCTCTGCCTCTTGTAAGTCACGTTTTGTTGATCTTCTGGTGTCATAGACTGACACTGCTCCCACAGGTTGAGCCAAGACTATGAACTCTGATACCACTGTAATATTCCTAAAAAAATTACAATGATAAACAAAGCATACATAGCAAAAACACACACAAATTCACACCACATTAACCCAAAAAATGTCATAATCTATGTCGAGCTGAGCCATTTTATTAATATAAATGCGGGGTACAAGCTAAGATCAGAATGCATGCACTTGGGCTTGCCTAAGGCAAGCTAACAATGCCTAGATGATGAAATCAGCTGCTCGGACACAACTATAGTTGTCCCCAACAAAGCTTTGCACTGTCCCTCTGAAAACTACACTTTTGGCTGCAAACAATGGCTACTAGGACCTCCTCCGGTGTTTAGAAAATTATGGGAAATTAACATTGGACTCTTCTCCAAAAACCCACAAAATCCCACGAAGGAATTGGCCAAATGTTGACATCAAAATTTCGGCCCAATTTTCCCTAGCTCCTCTAGCTACTAGGTATTTCCACCCACCTGTAAATGATGCTGCTAAATGCCCCCAAAATGGCTGAGATATTCAGCATTCTCCCTCAAAAGTCCTCCACAAAGCTTAGCCCCAAATTCCTCTTTCTCTTTGTGTCGCACGTGTGGCACGAAATAGAACTGTGGTGGCCCTACCTAGTCTTTGCTGATCCCACTCCACAAACACACTGCAACGATCCCGGATTGATCTGAAGATGATGGATACTCCCTCCTAGGGCTGCCACTCGAGGTCCACCAAAGCAAGGGTGAGATTCTCGCCTGAAAATCTCTTGTGCTCAACAGCACATGCAGACTTGGCTTCCAGCTCATGCGTGCTAGTCAATGTAAATGCTCAAATGATCAAAGATGCCCAAAATGAGTGCCTCCTATTTTGTCATTGTGTCTCCCGTTTGCCCACGTGGAACCCAGCCATCGAACCCTTTATCCTTTCCATCCAAGAAATGTGTATTTCCAAGAGGGGAGTGTATTTTCTCGTTGGAGTGGTCCCCACCATCCACTAACCATTTTATTTTTTCGTTTTCTCCTAAGTTGTGCTCTTGCCTTAGTTTCAAAACTCAAATGGGGTCCAGCAACCCACCTTTCCTAAGTGAAAGTGAAAAATATGACAAAATTGGCAAAATTGATATTTCCCCTTAGCAATATTGCTAAGTGGGAATATCACATTTGAGCGGTAACAAGTTGGACTGCCATCCAGTGATAGTTTGGTGGGTTTACCACAATTAAACCAGCTTCAATTCTTAGTGCATCATTTCATGTGGGTCTGCATAAGAAGCCCCTAAGTGACACATCCCAAGAGATGGAGTCAAGACAAAAAATGGGGAGCTTTTCTTAAGAAAAAAAATCATTCTAGAATACATTAAATAGTACCCCAAGATGAGTGATTAGATTAAAGAAGCAACACATTTTTTTTTTTATTAACTACTCATTATTAGGGTAGATATAAGCATATCAAAACCCTCATATCTTTATTAATGTATAGTACTATTGTTTATGTTGTTTCTCATATTCTGTTGAATCTTGCATTGACAATCCATTTTTCAACATCCATAATTATCCTGAGCTTCTTCAACTTTTGAGTAGCCTGCTACATGTCCTGAATCTTCACTTAGAAAAAAAGCATCTTCATTTATTTTCCCAATCTGTAGTGTTTGCTGTGAACAAAATAACTTTTGGGACAGTGTCCAGGCAAGCAATATTCTTCTGTCAGGGGTTTATAGCTGTATCTAAATCACGACTGAATGCATAGTTTTGAACTTGTTCTAAATTGTTTGCAGGAATTCATGAGGCAATCACTGCAAATTTGCTTGATTCGTACAGTTTATCTCTGCTCAATCCTTATATGGTTGTATTCTTTTCCATACCTTACAGTATGTTTTTCAAGTTTGAACGGTATTTCTCAGAAGTTATTGTTTTGTCGAATCAAATGACTGAACCTCTGTGTTGGCTGTGGAATCCATGGGTCAATTACTCTTCCAGCCCAATCTAAGTGCAGCCTGGCTCTTTCAGAAGGCAATGTCTGCCCAGCCATATGAAAATGTTTCTCCAGACTTCATTAATGATCTCCTCTCAGCGAACTTTAAATGCATGCAGGTTCATTCTTTAACAATCCGTGATAGGTATTTCATTTGGCTTACAGATATAAAAGATGCACATTTAAGAATAATCAAGATTACGGAGCTGATTGTTATGATTTACATTCCTTTCAGAGGCTGGGAGATCCAGTCCTACGTCCATTTCTTCAGGTTCTGTTCAAAACCTGTCCCTTTTGCAGCAGAAGCATGAGTCTAGGAAGATGAATCAATATAAAGTGTTGTGTCTGTTTTCAGATTCTATCAGGATTTGACCAACTGGCAAAGAAGACTAAATTTCTCACTTTGTTCTTTGTTTGTGAACTCAGGACGTAATACAGTTCAAACCATTAGCGAAGTCTCTTGGATTGATTATGTTGACATATCCTCAACTCTTGCCTTCAATATTTTATCAGGTTTTATATATTAGCTATCTTAAATTGGTTGTTGTTATGAAATCCAGCAATGTTAGTTTGTCTTTGTTGTTCTAAATTCAAGAAACAAATGCCAAGCCAGGTTGATTTGAAAATTAAACTCATTATAACTGACAAGGAAATTCCTATGGACCTTGCAGACTTCCTCATTATAGCTCATCTATAACTTGACGGAATTACTTAGTATTTCAGCCAAGGAACCATAAGGAAAAACAAAGCATGGTACCAAATAATCACCAAATCAACAAAGGAAGACAGAGGACTATTACCCCTGATTTCAGGAGGGTTACATATGTACCTTTTCATTTTTGGCAGAACCATTATAATCCCAAAGAATGCAAGTCGAAAGCCCTGTAACCCATGTGGAGGCCCTATATTCCTAGGCCTAGTTTGGTCGTTGATGGCCTGTCCTTTTGGGCTAAGTCCTTGGTCATTTTGTCCTGTATAGGATCGGGGGAATTTGGATGGATCTCAAGGGTGCTTATGGTTTAGAAGAGCCAGAAGTTTTTAGGGATGATCACCAGTGTAGAGGCCAATCCAGCCCACATCGAGTGCACCTGTGTCATTCCCACATGGTTGTGCCATTGAGCTTGTATGCATTCTTTGGCCACAGTATATTTATTAGACAGTTCTCAACATGGCAGTCTTACAATTTTTTAGTATGTTTATGCTTTCCAATGAATGTGGTGTCAAAAGGCAAAAAGTTAACTTAGTCTCAAAATACTCAACAAAACTCATAGATGACAAGCCCACATTGAAATTTTTCCAAAATATGAAGGCATCATCAAGAAAATAGCAGTCAAAGGTGGTCTAGCAGTTGGTGGGGTTTCCAGCTGGCATAACAGGGGCAGATTTTGATAGAATGAGACATGCAATACATCAACAGTGTCTTCAGAATCATTTGGACAAAACCCAAGTGGCAGATTTTTCAGTTTCCCTAGGACATTGGAGATTCTCATTTATAGCATGATGATGTCTTTATCTTCACTTTCAATGTATTTATCTTGACGATCCAGAATAGAAGGCTCTTGATCACATTCCTGACTCGTTTCTCCATCAGGCTGATCAGAAATCTCTTCAACTTCCTCAACATCAATATATTCAGAGGGATCAAATTCTCTCTTGAGAACTGCCTCCAAACTTTGACAGGCATCACCATTAGTTTGCAACCTTGGCCCCTTATAACTCAAAAATCTATTAATCAACACATCGAAAGAGGGAATGCTCCTAGGTTCGCATGAATCTAGATTCTAGCCACTCCCTGTGCATGTATCCAATAGAGATGATAAACAACACGATGAGAACATCTATATGGACCACATTGACCCTTTGGATATCTAGGAATGCTTGTTATATCCAAAGCCGAGAACACCTCATGTAATTTCAGCAGATTCGTTTTGTTTAATCCCACATATCAATGCCATTGGATCTAGTGTCCCCAATTGTTTAAACATGGAGATACCATTCCCACTGCCTAACTGTCTCCTTTGAGCAAGCAAGAGGGGAAATTACTTGGAAGACAAGGGAGTTTTGCCCAACTCTATTTTGGTATTATTATTGTTAAATAAAAGGGGGCAGATATTATTGAACAAAAAGGGGAAAATATTTTTGGATGAAAGGGGTAAAAAGTCAATTAGAGAAAATAAGTGGCTTATCAATAAAATAATAAAAAAAGAGTTTTCTAGAAGATTGCAAATGTTTGGCCCTACAAATGATACCCCAAGTCAGCCCTGAAATTCCCGAAAAATGAGTTGACCCATAGATGGTCCCCTCAATTGGTGTGAATTCTCCTCCAGCGTCCCTATGCTGTGCAGAATTGAAAGCAGTTTCCTTTCCCCAATTTCGGAATGACCCCTATTACCGCTCAAACTAGCAGGGGTCTTAACAAGGGATCCTATAGAGCAACTAATAGGTCAAGGGGCAACAATGGAGTGATAGCCCACTATCATCTCAGCTAAGGCTCCTTGCTCTTTACGAACTTTCATTGATAGGAGGAGTCCCAATATAAGGGAATCACAAGAACCAATATGTTAATGAACAGATGAAGGGTGATTCCCAAGGCCTATTCACAAGACAAACTCAATTATATGGCTTTCTTGCTTAAAATCAAGATGGCTTGCTCTCTATGAAGTGCTAAGAGGATTCTTGAGGCCTTATATAGCTTGCCGAGGGGGTCCCTATACTTGAAAATCCTTTATGGAGAATTGGCCTTTAAGCGATCTTTGTGAAATTAAAGTTGTAAAGTTACGAGGCCACCAATGTTTTAAAACTCTGACTCCAACTCCGACTCGGCCAAGGGTCGACTCCGACTCCAACTCCAACTCAGTATCGACTCAGTCAGCTCGATTTCAATGAATCTTTCGTTGTAAAAAATACATTAAATATTTATTTTTTATAAAAAAACATAATTTTAAAGATTGTCATTCATGTTTCCAAACACACAACATTAGAATATAGAGAGAAGACAACATATGATCAAAGTAGGCTCATGAATATATCCATTATATCATAATAGCACCCAGTGCATTGTCCAAAACATACATGATGATGATATAGAGATCAAAACAAAAACACATAACCAAGGAGGCTAGAAATGGCCTCTACAACAAAAGTAAACCGTGACCAATACTACTGGCTACTGGTAGAGGAGCCAACATCATGTGGCTCAACCTCTGAATTAGAGTCAGACAGGGAAGCCCATGGCTCCTCCTCATCATCATCTCCAACTGCAACTATAGGAGTGGTAGCACTAGTAGGTTGTGCAACTGGTGGCAGCTAAGATAGACGATATATGTGCTTTCGTCGTGGTTGAGCAGAGGAAGCACCTACAACTGGAGGACTTGGGGCTGGCCCTGAGGCTGGTACAAGTGGATCTTTATTCAACTTAACATTATGTTCAAGTGATGCCTCTACCTGTAAATCCAAATCAAGATCCTCATCAGAATCAAACTCTGTTGGATGACTCTCCACCACCCAATCTGATGTTGGATCAATGTCTTCCAACACAATGGGATCTGAATCAGGTCTTTTGTTCAACAATTGGTTGCATCTGAGCTGGAGGTTGTATTGGACATAGACGAGATCATTTAACTGTTTTTGATCCAAACAGTTTCTCTTTTTCATGTGAATCCTCTCAAAGACAGACCAATTGCGCTCACAACCAGTAGCACTACAAGTTTGACTTAAAATACGAATTGCAAACTTCTGCAATTGAGGACAATGGCTACCAAAAGCCTCCCACCATTGCGCTACAAAAAACATAGGAGTGTATTGAGTTAGCTCAACAAAATTACAAATTATATCCAACTTTCAAATTATAAACGATTTAACAAAATAAGTATTAAGAATTTGAAAATTGAAATTTTTGTTTACCTGTCTCATCTGCTTCCCTTGCAATCTTTGCTAGGTTCTTCCCAAAGGTACATGTGGCTTTGCTGAAGGTTGTGACTTGTTGGTGTATCACCAACTGATCTTCGCCAAAGCTTTATAATGATACTGTGGGTTCGAAAAATACCCAGCTGCATGTATGGGGCGATGGAGTTGATTGTTCCATCTTTCATCAATGTTTCCCAAATGGACCCATACTTAGCCACTTTATCCTTGTATGCTCTCTTTATTTGCTCGTTTGCTTGATCCATAGCCTCATAAATGAAGCCCATAGCCAATCTTTTTCCATCTACCAACCGCAACACCTTAACCAATGGCTCAGCAACCTTCATAATTTTTGTTGCCTTTCTCCAAAATATTTTTTCATTAACTTTATTTTTCATTTCTTTGCCTTTCTGTTTGAGAGACCACTGGCTTTGATTCCATTCATCACTAGAAAATATCTTTTGCAAGTTTCTATGTTGTGAAAGCATAGATTGCAATGTCAAAAAATGAGTAGCAAATCTAGTGATGGCAGGCCTAATAATATGCCTGCCCCCTGTGTGTCTCCTCATAAGGCTCAAAATCCATGAATGATTGTAAACAAATCTTGTTATGCTTTTGGCATGATCTACAATGTTTTTGACCCAATCTAACTTGCCAATATCTTCAAGCATGAGGTCTATGCAATGTGCAACACATGGAGTCCAAAATATGGTTTTGTATTTTTCCTCTAATAATTTACCAACAAGAACATAGTTAGAGGCATTATCTGTGATGACTTGAACAACGTTAACCACCCCCACCTCCTCAACAACCTCATCCAATAGCTAAAACAACAATTGTCCATCTTTCACCCTATCAGATGCATCAACTGATTTTAGAAACATGGTTCTCTGTGGGCAGAAGATAAGAAAGTTTATGATGGTATGGTTGTCCATCCATCTGACATGATCATACATCATGTTCCTGCCCATGAGTCTTTGAAATATTTCAAATACTCATTAATGGAGGCAATTTCTTTCTGCAAATGATACCCCCTTATCTCATGCATAGTAGGGCCTTTGAAGCCTTTTCCAGCAGCATGTATGGCATCAAACATAGGCTCACGAGAAGCATTGAAGGAGATATCAGCATCATACCACCATCTACATATGTAATCACAAGCAGTTTCCCTCAATTCTTTCTTCCAATGGTCATCTAAAGTGGGCTGCAAAGTTCTACTAGCTTGAGGACCATGTGCATCTGATGGAGAGAAGGGTGTGAGTGAAATAACTTTTGATATTCATATCACCCTTCTTTTTCATTTTACCCTTAACCTTTTCTTGAATAGACTCCAAAGAGGGAGGAACATATCGGAAGGGGTTGGATGCATTAGTACAAGGGATAGAAGAAGAACCCTCAAAATCAAAATGGGGGTTGGTAGCCATCATTTTTTGTATACTCCTCTTCCTCCCAATTTCAGCCTCTATTTCTTTTTGCCTAGCCTTTTCTTCTTTAAACTTTTCAAAGCTATTTAACAAATCCTTCCTAATCTCTCCAATTTCTAGTGATTCACATGGAGTAATTTAGCCTCTAATCCCTGCCAAATGTTGTTTCAGCCTATTAATGCCCCTAGGGCCCTCCTTAAATTTTCTATGGCAAAATTTGCAATGCATTTGACTATCAACCATTTCAACATATGCCCAAGCAGCATCTCTCACTCTAGGTGCCATTTTTTCACTTGGAAATCTAACGAAAAAAATATGAAAATGAAAACAAAAAATAGCATTGCTTCAATGTTCATTTCTTTCACAAAAAACACTCTTCAATTTCCAGATTTGCACAAAAAAATAAATAAGCAAAATTAGATTTTTAGAAGTGAAAAAAAAGACCTCTAGGCACAAATTGCCTCCTCACAGTTGCTCCAACAAATCAATTCCTCAATGCTGCTCCAGTGGCTGCCCAAGAAGCTCCTCACTCCTGCTACAATGCTTTCCCAAGACTCCTCACTGCTGCTCCAAAAAACAAACTCCACAACTCCTCACAAATTCTTACTCAAATGAAATGAGATGGTTGTGAGGAAATGAGAGGGGTTGGGTGGGTTTTGTAGGGTTTAGGAGAGGGAAATGGACCCCAAAGAACCCAAAGGCACATTAGGATGGGCTTTGGGGTCCCAAAAAACCGATTTAAAAAAAAAGGCCACTGAAAACTGCTGACTGGCCGCTCTTAACAAGCCAGCCGATCAGAGTCACCCACCTAGTCGACCTAATCAGCCTATGAATCGATTTGACTTTTTTCAAAACAAAGGGGACCACACACGACCAAGTGGACCTGTAATGGCCCACCTACAATTACAAACAAAATACGAATATTAGCATACATACAAGACATCCATATGATAACTACGTATGCATGGACCCACATGTATCACACTATATATATATTGGCTAATATAGGGAAATGTCTAAATTAAGGTAATGAATTGATTATCAAAATAAATTCCTATCTCACCGGAATATAATGAGTATATCAAGTTAGATATTTGATACATATACCACCTTATATACATATATATGATAAATCCTTAATTAAAAGAAAATTTTAATTTTAATTTACAAATTATGTTTAATAAATAAAATAATAAGGAGATTTTTTCTGAACCCTGCTATGGCGGTCTCTCGAGTATCCATGGTTTCAGAAGGACGTTGCTATGCCGTCGTTGCCCACGGAGGTCAGCGTTCCGGATCTGCTCGGTGCCTGGCTTCGGGGATTCCAGAACTGTTTTCTTTTTCTTGGTTTATGTCCGGTTCCTCTGCGGGGAAAACACATGGCTCGATTCAAAGGTTGCAAGGGCAGGAGATTGGTCATATTCTGGCTCAACTCGGCCTGTTCTCGGCGGATCGGGGCTCCTTTCCACAAAACCCTGGGCGTGCCGATTCAAATCAACCAGATCTAACCTGCGCAGGGGTTCCGACCTGGCTAGGAAGCAACGACTGCGCCATTTGGAAAAAGATGCGGATGATCTCTCCTCTGTCCTCTTTCGATCTGCTAAGGGAGGTACAAATCGCCATGCTATGGCTTTCTTTAACAGGTATTGCTCAAGTACGATGTGGGCGAATGGGACTGGTCCCTGTGCGAACAGAGGCTCCCCTTTTCAACATCTCCGTAGAGAAGGCATATATGCCCTGGACAACCTTCGCAGATCCGGAGTTGGATGACTCAGATCCGACAAGAAATGAAACAACCCAGGTTGTCAGATCTAGTTTCCAAATCTTTGTAAAGACGCCGAAAGGAAGCACAATTGTGATCTGGACTTATGACAGCGACAGGGTTTCAGATCTGAAGAATAAGATCGCCGATCAGACTGGCTACCCGGCTGAGGTACAACATCTGTTAAACGAGGGTAGATCGATGCAGGAAGGCAGCACCATGCAAGAATATAACATCAAGCCAGGCTCTACATTCATTCTCAATATGAGACTTCGAGGAGGAGCTGAAAACGCTGGAACAAGCTCGCAAAGCAAAGGGTCCTTTAAGGAAGCAGTAAAGGGCAAAGGGAAAAATCCCACAGCTGTCCCTGAACCTCCGGGGCAGTACATTGTAGATCAAATGCCGGAGAGCCCATCGATCTCCATCGAAATACCAGAGGTAAATGCTATATATTCAGATCTACAAAAAAATGCAGTTATCTGTAGATTTAACGGCTTTTGGCCTAGAATCGATGCATTGTTTCAATGGATCCACTCGGTTTGGACAAAAAACTGCCAAATCTACCTATATCCTAAGGGGTTTTTAATAGTAAATTTTGACACAGAAGAAGAAAAGGAAACAGTACTCAACCAAGGGCCATGGTTCTGGGGCAGTGCTGGACTTTTTATTACACCTTGGTTTCCGGAATTTGATGCCAATACCATGGTGGTATCAAGGATGCCAGTATGGGTTAGGATGCATAATCTTCCTTTACATTTCTGGCATTCAAAGGCTCTAATAGCAATTGGAAATACTTTGGGGCGAATGTTAAAGATAGACGGAGAGAGATATATAAAAGGAATTTTTACCTTCGCCAGAATATGTGTCGAGGTAGACCTCAGCCGAGGGCTACCTGAGAGCATTATCCTGAATTTCAATAATACACAGTGGAAACAATCTTTGGACTATGAGAATACAGCTTTCAGATGTCGGGGATGTCAACAAACAGGCCATCTGTATAATGCATGTCCAAGCCTCAACAAGAGCAAACAACAACAAAAGAAGCCGAAAGGATGGCAGAATATAGATGTTGCATATAAGAAGACAGCTACAGCAAAGAAAGAAGAACAAAATACAGCAAAGGATAAAGAACAGGAAAATATGGATAAGGAGATGAACGAGGGAAAGGAACAAGAGCTCCAACTGGAAATAAATGGTAATAAACGAAGCCACAGTCCTGAGGGATCGGATTCAGATAAGGAGCAACCAATGAGTACAAAGGGAAACCAGCTTGCGGTTATTAATTCCACTCCCACCATGGATGGTTGGCGAAAAGTGGAAAAGAAGAAGGGCAGGAAGACATAGGCCAGCTGGGTTTTTTTTTTTGGCTACTCTTCGCAATATAGGAGCAGCTCCTTTATTCTTTCTTTTTTTTGCTTTCTGGGCAGGGCTGTAATCTGAGGGCTGTATGATCTATTTTCACACAGCAAAATTGAATGCATAATGCATATACTTTGTAACTTTTTATTTTAATAAAAAGTTCGATTTTTTCTTTGGAAAAAAAAAAAATAATAATATAATTTAATTAAAATTAAAAATAAAATAAAAAAAAATTATAAAAAAAAAAAATAATATAAATCTTAAATCAAGCTAAATCCTACATAGGTTCACCTTTTCAAAAGGTATGCTACGTACTCAATAAAATCTATGAAAATCAAATAAGATTTGATTTCATGTGGAGTTCCATGTAGCAGAAATAGAGACATGAAGAAGGGAGGAAGGCGGTGATCCAGAGAAATATAAGGAGGGGATGCTACTAAAAGGGAGGCAGGGGGGGTCTTAAGGAGTGGAAGTGCAGAAAGGGGAATTTTTCTAACAAAGAGTTACAGACAGAGTGGGGATCACTAGGCCTTGATTGTTCTTGATGCTTTTGGGCACAAAGGCCAGAGTATTGAAATTCTGAAGTATTCTAGAACTGGATACCCAGGTTGTACCCAGTTTGGCAGGGAGGTTTTAGTCATTGTGATAATGGGAGCAAATTGGAGCTACAACAGCTAAGGATCGACTCCAGACACGGAAAGAAGGTATGTATGAGTGAATTATATTGATAAATTCTCATGTAAATTACAATTGTTAAAGCCTGGTAGGATTTAAAGAATTTATTCTGGTTAGATTCTTACAAGACCCAAAATTAGGTCAAGGGTATGGAGTTGATCAACCAAGGAGGGGCTTGACCTAATTAGGGAAGAGAAGAGGATCAAAGGACAAATTTTCTTTTGAGGATTGAATACAATGATCCAAATGAGGACACTAGCCAAGGGAGACCTAGGGCAAGAAATGATCTTTGAGCTAGGGCTTGCTATATCTCGGGATCCCACCGTCAGAATTGCTTCAAATTTGGACAATCTGTAGAGATAACCCTAGCGCAGTAGTGGACCAAAAATTGAGGTGTTTAGATGGCTACAATAAAATTCATTGGATGCCCTAGGTGACTTATTAGAGATGGGCCTAGAAAGAGAAGGAGAAGGTGAGAAAGATATTCTTTTAAGTGACCACCCTTCATTGGATTAGTGCCTTGCCTTTGGGAGAGATGGATACAAGGTGAATTTGTGATTTGGAGAGACTACACCCAATCAAGGAGGCCTTTAGGCAACTTCGAATGGCAATTAGGGCATGAGAGCAACCACCCAAGGACTTTATACTTCGATGTGCAATGTTTGATGACTTACCAAGTTATATTCAACAAAAATAACCTCTAGGAACATTCACCCATTCATACATGTCACATGCAATGATGCAACGCTTCAAAAGATCAAAATTTCCACAATTTCACATGGAATGATAGTAAATTTCAGAACTAGGTAGTGAAAATCCTAGCAACATTCATGTGATATGATAAATATAAGAATAAACATGTAAAAGAGATCACATACATGTACAAAGAGTATATCCACTCATCAAATCATGACAAGAATGAAGCTCCAAGACCAAGAGAATAGTATCCAAACATCAAAATTCATCCATGAGATCAAACTTGTCCTCCAAAAGGGAATGCAAAATTCTCCAAGTACCTACTAAACTCAAATCCAAGTGATGATGAAAGAAATGAATCACCTCTCATCTATTTATACCATCTCTAATGAGTTCGATTTGTCTAATCAGCCTAATTAAGCCCCAAATAATAAAATAATGTGCAAACCCTTGGTGACAAGCCCACCAAGATAGCTCAATAACATAAAATAAGCCTCTCAAAATGGCAAAATGATCAATAAAATGAGTCGTTGGGCCTTTGAGGAGGCCTAATGAAGTCCAAAGTGTGCCATGGTGAGAAAATGGACTCCAAACATAGTGGACAAGGGGTTGGCCCCTTGTTTTCCAACAAAGTCATTATGGTGCTCCCAAGTGGGTGTGAGGGCACAAGGACATCCTCATGGGTCTCCAAGTGGATTGAAAATGCTTGTAAACCATCTGTAAAGGCTAGTATGATGACATAAGCCCTCCCTTTGTCTCCCGCAGTGAGACATCCTCATCTGGACCCTGGAACATCTGCCAAGTGTGTGGTTCAAGTATGGAGTCGACTGGGCATGGTGAACCATGTGCATCATCCTCATCCAAAAAGGTGGAACATGAGAAATCAATGAGTGGTGTTGGGGATCCATGAATTAATCTCTACTATGGTGGAGGCTGATGGCTCTCAACGCTCACCCGACAAATGTCAATGTGGCCCTCTGGAGGACTAGGACCCCGTATAGGAAGACCAAGCCCCAAATGGAGACCCACCTGCAATCTTGCATAAGATCCAATGTGTCCCCTTGCCCTCCAATACAACAAATCATTAGAATAATCAAGTAAAATAACTTACAAGTCATGGAATCAATGGGGCACTTCATGGTGGAATGCCCTTCCATAGTGGGCTTTGGCAAGTACAAGTGTCTCCCAAGCTCAATAAGGGGGGTTAATCAAAGACCCTACTAGGTGGTTTCAACTTTTAAAGGGGGTGACATGTTCATGGTACATCCATCAAGTGCTAGGTGGAAAATGATATAATGATGGAATGGAGTGGGGGTTAGGGGAATGCTCCAAGTCACATGCCATGGTACAAGGGAAGCCCACACTTGGGTATATGAGTCTAGGAGGGAGAAAATCGTTGTTCATGAGTTACCTCGGCCTTTGTTTTTCCACTTCCTCATACGTCTTTTTCCTTTGATTGATTTTTCTTCATAACTTCTCAAGGCTCTAGGGGATGAGAGCATGATGTGTAGGATATAGCAGTAGGTACCCCCTTTAAGGTGGGGCATTTCATAGTCGACCAGGGGTTGGTACAATCATGGCTTCCTTAATGTGGATGGGGATCATCTAGAGCCCATAGGAACTAGGGTGATGGCCATAACTAAGGGGTAGAGCTCATTTTTCGCTTTTTCCCACGTGCTAAATTTGTGTCCCAACCATCTTTTGTATTTTGTGGTACCTTTCTTGTTGAGAGTGGCCAAATTATGCTTTTTCTTTTCTTTTTAGCTGCATCAACCTATGTGGCATCATTCCAGGCCCGACCCAAGGTTTGGACAAGGGGAAGGGGAGGCTAACCCTATGTGGACCCTGTTGCACTCATTTTGTCAAAGTTCCGAGGAAGTAGATGTACCAGATTTTTCTTAATGATCAGTATCATCAGTCATCAGCACTATGTTATTGTAAACCCATTCTGCAAATTTTTAATATAAATGATGCTAGTAAGACCATGAATGTATGTAACAACGTAGGTAATCTTATTATTTTGGCAATAATTTCATGCTAGGAGTTTTTTCGTCTCACTAACTCATCTATGTTTCCAAGCCAACTTGATCAAGAGGTTTTTCGTCTCACTAACTTGATCAAGCCAACTAGCCGTTATTTTTCCACTTGGAGGATTTATCTATATGTAGAGAGTCATTTGTATTTCAAATCCATTTGATGTTTGGCTAAGAAATTGTTGCAGAAGCATTGATGTAACACTATTGTCCTGCTGGGAACGTTTATTTGAATCATAATAAAGACTTTGGGGTGCAGTTCAAGGTGTTCAATTTTCGTTGATTGTTATATTTGTTGGTACAGAGTTTCCTATATTGCGTTGATTAATGTTAAAATTTGTTTTTCATTACATGGAGATAAAGTCATTCTATTGATAAATTTTGGGTTTATCTTAGATGATTTGATTCGCCATATGTCTAACAAATTTTCTTGAGAAATATATATAGTGTTTGCAAGTTCCCCAATCCTTGGTCTCCAAGTTCACAAACTGTGGGCATGAACCAACTTTGTTAGGACTCCAAATATTTATGTAGTTGATTTAACTTCGCTAAGGCTATAATGTGCATTAAATTTCCAAAGTATTATTAGCCATTTATCAAAGAAAATTAAAAAAAATATATATTTCTCAAAATTTATTTTATAATCCTTGTATATTTGTAAATTTTGTAAATAATTTGTAGTTTTTTTTGTAAATTTCTTTTCTAATTGGGGTTTTGGAGTTTTAATATTTTGGTATATATTGGGGTTTTGGGTTTTGTAAATCTATTTGTACAGGTGAGAAAAAGTGGAAAAAGATGGAATAGAGTTAGATCTAGGCCCTTGAGGGTAAGATCTAGCCTCTACATTTTTTTTTTGCAGGCAAGCCATTGAAGAATTTGTGGAAAAATTCAGATCTGAAGCAAATAATTTTTTCTGAAACTGGGGTTTTGAGTTTCAACACTCCCAGGCCCTGATCCGACCTCTCCAAGGCCAACGTTAGCCTCTATTCCCCTTACGTCATCCCTTTCCCCTCCGCATCATCCCTTTTCCCCTCCACGTCATCATTTTTTCCCTTTTAGGGCAGGTTGTAAGCCCTAGAGGCCTCGTCCTCCCTCCTTAGCCCCAGCGTTAGGGTTTTTAGGCCTTGAAAGGCCTAGCCGTGGACCCTAGGCCATATGGCTGCCCTCCTAAGCCTTAGGCAGTTGCCTCAAAGGCTAGCTGTAGCCTTTTAGGGCCCTAATTTTCCCTCTAGCCCCAGCGTCAAGCCCTTTAGGGCTTTCTCTCTCTTTTTCCCTTTACTTTGCCTTACTTGGCCTCTTTTCCCCCCTTTTCAGCGTTCTTTGGCCTCTCTTCCTCAGTCGATGTCTTTCTTGAGTCTTCTCCTTAGCCTTTAACCCTCTTCTAGCCCTAATTTGACTCTTAGCCATTTCTAAAATTTTTGGGACTTGAATACTTGGTGGGTTTTGCAAAATTTTGAGCTCAAAAATTTTGATTTGCAGTGGACAACTTCATTGCAAAATTGTGGCAAGTTTGGGCAAAGTAATCTACAAGGCCTTGGGCCTAGGATTTGCTCTCTAAACCCTCATTTTATCTTTGTTTTGCTACAACTGTAAATTCATCTTCATAACAGTGATATAAGTGCCCTAAAAACACATCTAATTTGTCAAAATACTCTAAAACTACAAAATTCAATATTTCTAGAAATTTGGCCACTTGGGCATTGAGGATCTAGCTTGGATCTATATTTTAGCTTGCTGGAAATTCTCTGCATAATTACTAAATTAGATTTGGAATTTCCTGAATCACACACCTAAAAGGGCTCAAAAACTAAATTTTCAGTTTTGGCAAATGTTTCCATGTTTTGGGCATATTTTGATGTGAAAATTTGGAACCCCAAATTTCTACTGCAACAAAATTATTTATTGTTTCCTATAGTAAACACCGAAACTAATACGCTGCAGCCTCCACCATTTAAATAAAATGCAGAAACAAGAAACTAAGCAAGAAAGAAATACAACACATCTACACAGTTATTTTTGGACAAATATCCCCAAAAAAACCCAGTGTGGGAAAGTCGGTGCAGCAGCTGAGGGTTTTATTATTAAGCAATAGTAATTTCTGAATGCAATATTTGGATGCCTTCCTGGCTCTCCAGTACAGAGAATATCACTGACAAGTAGATAAGTGAGATTACCTCACACTATCACTGGGGATCCTGGCTGATCCAACTACTGAATGAACAGCGCCTAGTTGCCTTTGCGCAGTGACTGCGTCAGGACAGCGTCACAAAGTCTAGGGACAGCATCACCCTTTTTGCTGATCAATTTGTTTCCCAGGAATTTCGATTTTCACCTCCCAGTCTCACACCCTGGCTTCTGGATTTTGATATCGATTCCTCCAGCAAATTTTTAGACCTCCTCAATGCACTACGCTGCCTTTGCGTCAGCCTACGCTGGCCAGCTTAGCCAATTGCGTTGCCTCTCCCGGATCTCTCTTCCTTCTTTGTTGAGTATTCCCATATCAGGAGAAATCTCTAATTGGAATTATCCATGCCCCTCACTGCAAAAGATCACTTAGAAATTCTTTCTCGCAGTTGCTCTACTTTAGAAAATCGAATTTTTGATCTTCACTCGATGTGATCTCCAAGTGCGCATTGATGTCCTTATAATCCTCCAGTTGAGAACCAATGGCCCAGATTAGATTCTAATCATTTGGACTTGATCCTCGTATTCTTCTAGAAGTTTCACCAACAGTTAGATTAATACCCTTTAATTATTTTAATTTCCTGAGTTTAGACTTAGGCACCCATTAAAAATAATTAATTATTTTAATAAAACTGTCATCAAGTGGAATTTCCCAAAATGATTTCTAGGTATTGGAGAATGCATGTGTCTAAGCCTCCCTACAAATTTTGAGGATTAGAACACATCCGATGCTACCATAAATGAACACTCCCTCTTTGTGAGGAATGTGCCCTAGCAATGCACCCTGTTGAAGCATCACTCTGTTCTGTAACATCTCCTTCTGCATTGCTAATGTCTAACATCCTTTCCACCAAATACTGCTCAAATGTTGCATCTGTACTACTACTGACCCTGCCACTGTCAACACCACATCCATACTACAACTCCCTCTCAATTCTACATTTGTGTTGTTACTGCCACTACCACTGCCAATACTGCATCTGCACTGCAACCTTCTCTAACTGTTGCTACTACTGCATTAGCAACGGAAAAACATCCGAAATTACTGAACTAGTGTTCAGTATGATGCATCTTGTTGTTGGAGTTTTGACTGCTGCTAGTCCCTACGCTGACCCTCTGAAGCCTCTGCACTATTGTTGACTCTGCTTTGTGCCAACTGCACTACTGCCAACTCTGCTCTATGCTGCTCAATCTTTGGCGCTCGTAGCCACTGCAACTGTCACTTCGGAACTCCTCTACACCAACTAGCACTGGTCCATATTGCTACTTCTGATCCGGGCTCCCATAGCAAGGAATTGATCCAAAAGGTGGGATCCTTGAGGATCTTTCCCATCTACAGTCCTTTCGAACTACAACTCTAGATCACCCCACGTCCCTCCTGGAGGTATCTGGGCTGTCATGGAAAACTTCTCCTCGATCTTCACGAGTGCAGCCTTTGAATCATGCTTCTCATCTTTGTCCTTCTTTCTTAGAGAACATTGTGTTGCGTAGTGATCGAATTCACCACACCTGAAGCATTTAATCTTCGAAACATCCTTCTTACGCCTCCACTGCTCCTACTGCCCCTTGGATGTGAAGGATGCATTCTCTTCCTCCTCCTTGGGCTTCCACCCACTGTTGCTGCTTCCGTCAAGTTTACACTTGACCAAGTATCTTGTCAGCTCCTCTTGCTTAAGAGCTGGCCACATTCCTTCCCAGTCTGGCAAGTTCTCCCTGCCTAGGATGCTCTAGACAAATACTTGCCACTCCTCTAAAACTGAGTTGAGGGCGAGTCTTACCATCTCAGAAGACTGAGGTGTAGACCCCACGGTTGCTAGCTCATCTCAAGTCTCCTGAAGCTTTGCAAGGAACAGATCAATGCGTTCCCCCTTCTGCGTCTACGTGGACCCCATCTTCCGCTCTAAGTACATCTTCCACTGCTCGGAAGATCCTTGATATAACGTCGACAATGCATCCCACATCTCCTTAGCAGTGCCTCTACCAGCGATGTGACAAACCACATGATCCTTCACTCCATCAAGGATCATTCTCTTTGTCTTTTCCATCTTGCCCTTGTACTTTTTGAGCAAATCTGGATCTGCAAGCACAGCGACTACACTATCAACGTAGGTCTTGAGAAAATGTTCATCCAAAAGGCATGACATCCTTGCTTGCCAAATCACATAGTTGGATGCACCATCCAACCAATCCTGATCTCTCAACCCACTGGTTACCATTTCTGCCACTCGAAAAAGTCGAATGACCTCCTCTCTCCTATTGTTGCTCAGCGAATGAGAATTCGAATTCCCTAGCTAGGAATTCTCTGAGGAGACCCTTACACACGGTTGCTCACGAACTTCTTCACATCTTCCCTTTGCTTTGCAATAGAGGAGCTATTGCACAAATATGGGCCCCAACAACTTGTCCTCTCCTAGGATATCTATCCAATTGTCATCAAGTGAACATCTACAACACTCCTTGTTGTTGTCCTCTTGCCTTCCAATCTAATGTGCCTACTGTCACCTTGGCTACTTGGTAGGCTACCCAACAATCCATATGGGCCTCTCCAAACAACTCTTAAGGCCTCCTCAAGCTGCCCATCAACTGATCCACGCTATGGTCAACATCTTTGACCCAACATCCCTCCAAAAACAGTGTTGCACATGTGTTTGTACCTTGTTGTTCGTGACACTTGGTTAGGGCACTTGCTGCAGCCCTAAATCCTCCAACAATCACCAAACAAGGCCCTTAAAGGGCTGCGACACATCTTAGTAGGCCTTCTCCCTTGGCACGCTACACTCTAGGGTGGGTATATCCCCTTAAACACCCGTTACGCAGCCCTAGCTGTGTGCTATGGCCCGCAGCCTAGCACAATAGCCCTAAAATCGTGAGATAATCCTCTAACAGTACCCCAAACAAATTCTAACAACAACATCCTTTCCCCTCATGAACTCGGCCTAGCTGCTATCCTCCTCGACCCTCAAAACAAAGGTTCCAACCCTCAATGCAACCCTCAAACAGCAATAGACCTTACCTCTGCCCTCGGCTCCCTTCCTGCAATCTCGACCTCCAGAACTAGCCCTAAAACAACCCTCTTTTCACCTCGTTGTCTATTTTTTTGGTGCGGCATACTAGCACAGGGCCTCATCCCTTCCTTCAGCAAGACTTGGCTTCCCACTAGATCTCAGTCACCTGAAAAAACCCTTGACACAGACCCTTACCTTTGCTAGTGTCCACCATTTCTTTGTTGCGGCTAGGGCACAAAGATAATCTCTCCAACGAGCTCTCCTCCAAGGAGAATGTTGCACATAAATGGATGATTAGAATGACTCCACTCCACCTCTATATATACACATAAAGAGGGCTCCACTAATTCATTTGAAGGGACATGTCTCTTGGACGAGTTCCTCAAGCCTACATGACTTTCACTGCCCATAATTAATTGTCAACTTCAAAAATTCATAACTTCGTTTCTAAAGCTCTGATTTGATTGATCTTTGGAGTGTTGGAACCAACACGCCAAGCTCTATCACCTAAAATTTTCTCAAAGCTCAAATTCGTCATAGATTTGGCCCAAATCCCGATGGGTGCAAAACCCCATGCTTGGGTTCCAAGCCCACAAGTGACCCTTGTGGCACTTTTCCCTTCAAACCCTGAACCCTAGGGCTTGGAGTACCACCCAAGCTACACAAAAATCAACACTCCCTCTTAGCGAGGGAGGTAGTTCCAAGACTAGGAAGTAACCATCATTCGGCGACAACACTAACCCATCTGGAACTCATCACTGCAGCATACCCTATAGATGAATCCAGAAATCTCGATAGTGTCGTTGCCTCATCGCATCTGAACCTGAAGATCCCAAACCTTCATAAGGTTGCTACCTCTGAGGTTAGACTCCCCATGAGCCTAAATGATCTCCATTGGCTCAGTCCTGCAAGCACTCATCCTCCTAGATCAAATACCACTCGTGCAAATCCCTCCAATCTCAGATATGCAACACCACGATCCGATGAAGACTCTAGCCTGCCAACCTGTAGTCCATCACATGAAGCCATCTCAGTCAACTTGATCTCGTCCAAGCGAAAGAAACCCTCGAGTTGTCCCAAGCATCCATGGAAAATCAATACAAGTCCATGATCAACAACCTGCCCTACAACAAACTGTTGTTCACTGGGCTCATCGTCGATCCACCAGAACTCCCAGCCAATCTAGTTGCAAAGCCAATCAAGACCACATCTCCATGTCTTTAACTGAACCCTTTGCTCCATGATCTAGACACCCACAACTCCCTTTGAGTTGCTTCGTTGTGCACGCTCTGATTCACTGTCCCTCAAAGTAGCTCAGATACACTCAAATACCATGTTGAATTTCCGCAATCTTGGATCTTGGATCTAGGATAGAATCTTAAAATCTCTTACACTTCCAAACCAAGAATCTCAACGATACTACTTTAGACAACAGAATATAAACAACAATAAATCACACATGCACAAAATATAGACAACTTTTTACAGTTTTTAACCCAACTTTGTTATATTAAACGACATATAATACAATAGTCTAGGGCTCCCGTACCAGGGATAATGGCCCTCATGCATCCACTAGTACAAGATGCAAATTGGGGCTTGGTGTCAGTCCATCGATGACCAGTCTACCCTCAACAAGATACTCTGACCATCTGGCTAACGAAGTCGACTCTCTCAGCTCCCCTCAGTCGTACCATGTACCTGCCCAGTCCTTCGTCTCCTAATCTATAGCTCCTGCCTCTATTAATGCTCCAAGTCCATTTGGCCACTGAATCTTAGTTATCCAATCTGCTCTCTAGTTGTGCCTTAGTCCATTAAGGCCACAACACATCGAGACTCTCGTCGATTCGTTCATAGCTCCACTTGTGAACAATTCTCAACTTTCCACTGTTGCTCCTCAACTACTCAAGGACTTCATCCCACTATGGTCTTCCTGCTTTGCATTGATGAAGACCAACATAGGGCACAAAGGGTTGCCACCTATCACTACAAGATGTCTATCTCCCACAATGAACACGGGCTAGGAGAACAGCCCATCTTCTGTTGTAGATGTCCTTCTCGACACACAAGTCTCGGGCTCCACAAATTACTCCTAGTTGATCAGACCCTTGAGCTCATCAACTGCCTATCTCGCAACTACCTTTTTCCATCAAGGTGTTTCTCACCGGGTTCCAACTTGGACACTATCACGATGTCCTCCAACAAACCATGAGTGCCCAATCTTGTCCACACTTGCTCTTCTCTCACGCTGCCCTCCAACAGTCCACGAGAGACCATGTCCACGTTGTAGCATCTACACCTAGTTAGGGCATCCTCACACCTAGGAGATTCTTACACAGTTGCCCACAGACTTCTGCCACATCTTCCCTTTGCTCTGCAATAGAGGAGCTATTGCACAAATATAGGCCCCAACAACTTGTCCTCTCCTAGGACATCTATCCAACTGTCATCAAGTGAACATCTGCGACACTCCTTGTTGTTGTCCTCTTTCCTTCCAATCTAATGTGCCTTATGTCCCCATGGTTGCTTGGAAGGCTACCCAACAGTCCACGTGAGCTCCTCCAAACAACCCTTAAGGCCTCCTCAAGCTGCCCATAAACTGATCCATGCTTTGGTCAACATCTTTAACCCAACATCCCTCCAAAAACATTGTTGCACGTGTTTGTACCTTGTTATTCATGACACCTAGTTAGGGCACTTGTTGCAGCCCTAAATCCTCTAACAATCACCAAACAAGGCCCTTAAAGGGTTGCGACACACCTTAGTAGGCCTTCTCCCTTGCTATGTTGCACTCTAGGGTGGGTATATCCCCTTAAACACCCCTTACGCAACCCTAGCTATGTGCTATGGCATGCGGCCTTGCACAACAACCCTAAAACCATGAGACAATCCTCTAAGAGTGCCCCAAACAACCTCTAACAGTAGCGTCCTTGCCCCTCATGAACTCGGCCTAGCTACTTTCCTCCTCGACCCCCAAAACAGAGGTTCCAACCCTCAACGTAGCGCTTAGACAACAACAAACCTTACCTCTACCCTCAGCTCCCTTCCCACAATCTCAACCTCCAAAACTAGCCCTGAAACAACCCTCTTTTCACGTCGTTGTCCAATATTTTGGAGCGGCCAACTAGCACAGGGCCTCGGCCCTTTCTCCAGCAAGACTTGGCTTCCAACCATGGTTGCTTGTAGGGGCCTGACCCAAGTTCAGAGGTGTTTTAGCCAAACAATCCCGGTACTACTATCCCTTTCATCAACATTCCGTGGAGTGCAGACTGAGGTCTCACCCGAAGTAGTATGGGAGGGTGCTAGAACCAGGTTTCCGCACCCTAGAGGTGTCTGATGATTTCAAGTGGTCCGTGGTTTGACTCTGCGCGCATGTTGCTACACGCACTTATCAATACCTCGCAGCCTGCGATGCTGCCCTCGCGCAGCCTTACTCGGGCCCCGAACAATGTTATTACCCAAATCCTTATTAGTAACCCGGTATTAGTTGATCAACTTAGCTTATCTGTATGCTTTCAGTTATACTTAACAATATTCACCATTCATATACATACGCGCAGTAAATAAACAGTATAATTGCAAATGATATCAAATAGGAAATAACACAAGAACAGATGCACAGAATTCAGAGAAAACTTCTCTTTATTATTCTTCTTCCTTGGTTACAGACTCAACTCCGCCCTGCGCACTCAGCTGCAGGTCCGCGCACTCAGTTGCGGACTCTACTAGGCCTCTGCGCACTTAGCTGCAAAGCCTCTTCCTACTACTACGACCCAAGGTACTTAGACTCTTACTCTATGCTCACTATCTTCTAGACTCCATCCGTTCATTTTATCCATTTCTTTCTTTTTTACATCTTAGAGGCTCACTCTATTTATACAATCCCATGGTCCACGGACCATGGGTAGATCTCTAAAGCCGACATTAAATTACAAAATTGAGGGCGAACAACCCTATGACTCTAACATACAATTTGCGCTCCGCGCTCGCAATTCGTGAAGTTTTTACAATAATACCAACTCAAAACTTGCACTTTAAGCCCCAGAACATGTCGTGGGGGGATTCCATGCCCAATAGGCCCCCAACACAAACATCGTGACTCGCCCTCGAGTCACCATGTTGACGCGACAATCTTGGCACAGAGTCCCTCCAACTGGTCTCAAACAATCTGGATGTCTGCGGCGCACTAAGCTGCTGCTTTTTGAACCTGCTGCATTTTCCCTTCTGAAACCTCTATTTCTGGCGTGCGGCACTGCATTTGTTCATGCATCCCCTAAATCTGCGTGATCTTTCCTTCAATGTTTGCCGTGATTGTGAAGGCTTCGTCAATCCATGGTTGGACGCACGCTTTGAGAACGACTTCCTTATGGTGCGCCGCATCCACCTGCTCCTTTAATACCTTGGCTTGCTGCATCCTTGCAAGCCACTAAGGACTACTGTCTGCGCAGTCCCTCTGATGTTGTCATACTGTTGCTGGAGTTCGCGTGCCTCGGTCTCCAGCTATTGGATGTTGGGGTCCTCCTGCAACGTCGTGAGGACCTCAAGCACCTGTTCCAACATATTGGTACATTCGCGCACTGCACCTCCAATCTTTTCCAATCCTGCTGTAATAGCGTTGGCACGCTGTTCTCTGATCTCTGGGGGGAGTGGAAGGTTGCGCCCTCAACCGCAGCTCGGCAATCTGAAGGTTCAGCTCCAACTGAACCTTTGTTGCCTCTTCTCTCGCATCGCAGACTCCACTTGCCAAACTGTGAATCCGCACTTCTACCAGTAAATCTACTACGATAGCCAGCTCTGGGATGCGTCGGCAAGCGTCATCTACCGTCTGCACCAACCTTTGGTTCTACGACACCAACTCGTTGCGCTGCAAGCTGAGCTACTCCATATTGATCTTTTGTTCACTAAGAACTTGGATCGCGTGGTACTCCCTAGCACGCAGCTCTGTTGTTATTCCATCCTATAGTTGATAGAGCGTTTCCCGGGCAAGGGCAACTAGATTAAGGCTAAGGCCCTTCATCAAGCTAACTGTCATTCGGTCCATCACATCTGCTGATACTAATGCTCCCTCTGGCAACACTATTATGTTGGCCATCCTCGCGTGCAGCATCTGCTCTGCTATTGAAGTGCCCGCTGACGTGGGTAGATAGGATACCTTCCTGAGGGGGCTGCTCCTTTAACTCCTACAGCTGCGCCCTAAGGGCCCCCAACACACTCTAGTGCTCCTTCATAAACTCTTGGAGCGCTTCACTGGTAACATCACAGACCATCTCGTCAATGTCATGGAGATCACCTTCTGTTAAGGTGATCGGATCGATGGCCAGCTTTGAGGCCTTGACCTTCTTTCTTGGACCCGATCTTTCTGCAATGTGCGGCCATTTGACGTATGTAGACGCAATCCTTGGGTCCACACTCTCTTCTGCTATTTCTGTGTCTTCTGCCTCCTGCCCTGAGGACGCTGCTTGGCCCTCCTCTGCCTATACTGTGGTGGCCTCTGTTGTCTGTGCTGCTGTTGCTGCTTCTGCAACCTTCTTCTGCTCCGCGGCTTCTTGTGCTGCTTCGCGGATTGCCCTTACCTTGGCTGCCGCTTTTTCATTCCGCCTTCTCTTGGCCAGTTGGGTGACGCACAGCGTGGCATCATCCTTCTTTTTCTGTGCTGCTGCCTTCTCTAGTTCTGCCAAATCTGGGGCACGCCACTCGGGAGGCCATGTCTCTAACATTGTAAAGATCGCGTCGTCAGTGGCGATAAATGGTAGATTTGTCCACTACTGCGTCGGATCCTTTCACGTCCTGATGTATATATTGTGCATATCTACCTTGAAGTCTGCAAAACTCTGCAGACTATTGTGCACTGTCGGTGACAGGCGTGGCCTCCTGTTGATCCACATTCGGATGCTCGCCTCCATGAGCACCCAGAAAATTTTCATATCGCAAATCCGTTTTGCATCCTTGGTGGCCCAGAGCGAAGCGTACTTCGCGGCCTCTAGTAAGTCTCGATCAATGTTCAGGAATTGATTATCATTCGGTAGTTCTCTCGCTATCAACAAGATGGATAAGAGAAACCATGTGTAGTGGAAGGTCTTACCCTGCTCCTGGGTCTCGCGACAGTTTATCAAAAACTCCTCACAGAGGAACTCGGCCCAGTTGAACTGGACCCTCTCTGCACACTGTTTAGCCAATGCAACCACCAGCACCAGTACCTCATCGGCACGGCATTTTCTCATCACTTTACCAGCCAAGAGTTGGGTGGCTATGCATACCCCTTTGTCATTGATACTAGTGATAGCATAACCCCTCTTTTTCTTCTCCAGCTTATATTTTTCCTTCATGGCCTCTGCAAGAGCCAAATCACTGCTTTTCCAGGGTATCATCGCAGGGTCCTTTCCTTTATAGGGAAGCCGATAAATTCGGTGGATGAGGTCTATCGTGATGGGAATAGGCTCCTCCAGCCATAGATACCCATCATGCACCAAGCAGAGCAGCTGCCTGAGGATGAAAATGGTGATGGGTGCGCGGTGGAAATGTGATATCCATAACAAATGCAGCAACCCGGCCTTTTCCACACTGCAAAACCATTTTCGCGGCTCTAATGTTATCACTGCCCCCTTAATATTCTGTTGTAATATCCCGTTTCAGAGATACTCTCTAAAACCCTAGTAACTTTAACCAAATACGTACAAGTGATATAATAACCGGGAAGCTCAAAATGATAAAAATGACAGTCGTGCAACATATAATAATATAAACGTGAAATATAAGCAGAAACTCAAGAAATGCTAAGCCATTTTATTATACTGAGTAATAGAATGAATACAGGAGGTGATCAGAAAGATGGCACCTCAACTTGCACAAGGCAAGTGAAGAAATACACTCAGAATAGCAAGGAATGGCTTTTCTCTGAACTACGTCCAAGTTGCAGGAGAATTGTCGTGCTACTGCTGCTGCAGGAAAACAAATGAGGATTTGGGGCTATTTCCCTCCTCAAAAAAGCTGAAACTATGGAATCAAACTCTACTCAAGAAACCTAGAAAAACCCAGAAAGCTTTTCTGAAATGGCCGACCCCCGAAAATCGCCCCATTGAGGACCCACGCTGTCCCTCAAGGCTCTGCGATGCCACTGAAATAAACCCCACCAAAACTTTGCCTAAAACTTAGCCAAAATCCTCCAATGTGCAAGGGTTGATCCCCTGCTCAATCCCCCAGCACAAATCCCTCTGCAAACCTCAATCCAGAACTCCTACCAAAAAGAACTGCGTCATCCCTCTCAAGACTGCGCAGTCATCCTAGATGCTTAATCCTCCTGCCAAAACCCTGATGAAACTACTGCAAAAATATTGATGGAAATACCTTGCCCGAGCAGGCACTCAATCCCCCGAGGCTAAGGGTGAGATCTCCGAACGGAGATAATCAATGCACTAAAACAGTGTTGCAGACTAGCTAAATAGCCAGTGTGCTCTAAGTTGAAGTGACTAGCTCAAATGCACATAATCGAATGATCAAAATGAGGGGGCTTCTCTCTCCTTTATAGCCTCTGCCTCTCTCAATCCCAAGTCTCACCTCCTCCAACGTAATTCCTCTCTAGCCACGTGTTTCTTCCCTTCTACACAGTCCCTCCAAGTGTCTGCGTGGGCTCCATCTATGCGTCCCCCTTTGGCCCCCCTTGGCTCCCCTTTAAGTCACAACGTTGTGCTACTAGGGAGTGACTTTTATTCTAAAAGTGAGTTATGTCCCCTTTTCTCACTTTTTTATTTATAAATAACTATAGAAGGCAAAAATTGAGCAAAATCTAATATTCCAATTAGCCATGGCTAATTAGGAATATTACAGTCTCCCCCGGCAAAATGTTGCTTGTCCTCAAGCAATTGAAGTGATGGATGCTGCAAGATTTTCTCACTCTCTCAAGTGGCATCCTCATCCAGCAAATTCTTCCAACTCACCAAGAATTTCCGGACCGTCCTGCTCCTCAATTGCCTCTCCTTGGTATCAATAATAGCCTCCAGTTGCAACACCAAATGCCCCTCATCATCCATGGGTGGTAGCTCATCTGTCACTGTCACCTGCTGCCCAATGCCTTCTTCAGGCATGATACGTGAAAAACGTTATGAATCTCGCTGCCTTGGGGCAGCTCCAACTCATATGCAACCTATCCAATCCTGCGTATCACCCTGTATGGCCCATAAAAGCAGGGCTTGATCTTCTCAGCCCCCTTCTGCTTCAGTGACGACTGTCGGTATGGCTGTAATCGTAAGTAGACCGTGTCCCCTGCCTCAAACTGTCTCTCCACCCGACCCCTGTCGGCATACAGCTTCTGCTGGTTCTGTGCTGTAGCCATGTTATCCTTAAGAGCTCGGAGGATATCCTGACTCTCTTGGATCCAAATCTTGGCTCTAGGAGCCTTGCTATCACCAAACATCATGTCAGCAAAAGATAAAGGATGATACCCATATAAGGCATGGAGTGGTGACATACCAATGGTCATGTTATGTGTAGTGTTGTAGCAGTATTCCCCTAGATGCAACCACTTCATCCATGCTCACTGCTGCCCACTAACATAGTTACGCAAGTAGCCCTCCAACCACTTGTTAACTATCTTTTTTTGCTTGTCCATCTGTGGGTGATAACTGGTACTCGGTGTCAACTCCGTCCTCACCAACTGGAAAAGCTCCTACCAAAACCCGCCCATGAAACGGTTGTCCCTATCACTGGCGATAGTCTTAGGAAGACCATGTAGCCTGAAGATCTCTCTGAAGAACAACTCGGCCACCTATGTTAATGTATAGTGTGCGGATATGGCAAAAAAATGTGCGCACTTTGTCAGTCGATCAACGACGACAAAGATACAATCCTTGCCCTGTACCATGGGCAACCCTCTGATGAAGTCTATCAAAATACTCTCCCATTTCCCCTTCGGAATGGGAATAGGCTGCAATAATCCCGCGGGATGGTTCATCTCTCCCTTATTCCTCTGGCAAACATTGCACTCTCGGATATGCTAGAGTATGTCCTCCTTGAGGCCCTTCCATGAGAACCTCTCTCTAATGGCCCTGTAGGTTTTGGTAAACCCCTGATGGCCTGCCAATGGTGAATCATGTGATGCCTGTAGTATCTTCTTCTTGAGCTGAGACCCCTAAGTCAAGAAGATCCGGTCCCTGTAATAGATGATCTCATTGACCACCCTGTACCTGTCATCTGCCACCTACCCATCTAAAACCTCACATGCAAACCTTTCCTTGGAGTACTCTATTGAGAGTCGAGCCCTCTAGTCTGTATCCAAGCTCATAAGAGACAACGTGACTGGTTACGTGAAAGAGCATCTCCTACACGTTGTTCTTACCCTTGACATACTCAATGTCAAAGTCATATGCTTGGATCTTGTTGATCCACTTCTGCTGCCTCTCCTGTAGCTGCTTCTGCTCCAAAAAGAATCTAAGGCTATTGTGATCAGTCCTCACCCTAAACCTATTACCCACTAAATACTGTCGGAACTTGGCCAATGCATGCATGATGGCCAACATCTCCTTGTCGTATATAGAATACAACCTCTTGTGTGCAAGGAGCTTCCAACTCTCATAGGCTATAGGGTGACCTCCCTGCATCAATACTGCGCCAATCCCCTCTCCCGATGCGTCACACTCCAAAACAAATGGGTATGTGAAATTTGGCAATGCAAACACTGGGCAGCTGCTCATAACCTCCTTGAGCTTGTCAAAGCCTCGCTGCGCCATATCCGACCAACTGAAAGCCCCCTTTCTCGTCAAATCTGTCAGGGATGCAACAAGCTGTGAGAAACTCTCGATGAACTTCCGGTAGTAAGTACAAATGCCAATGAATCCCCGGAGTTTTGTCACGTTCCTTGGCTCCGGCCACTCTCTAATGGCCCTGATCTTCTCCTCGTGGACTCTCACTCTGTCCACTCCTATGATGTGCCCCAAATACATCTCTGTCAACCCAAACTCACACTTGGAGAGTTTGGCATAGAACTATTGCTCCTGCAAGATACGCAATATTGTCTCAATGTGCTGGAGATGCTCCTCCCAAGTCCTGTTGTAAATGAGAATGTCATCAAAGAATACCAACACAAACTTCCTCAAGTGACTGCAGAAGATGTGATTCATGTAGGACAGAAATGTGGCGGGAGCGTTGGTTAGCCCAAAGGGCATCACCAAGAACTCAAAGTGCCCATAGTGACACCTGAAGGCGGTCTTGGGAATGTCCTGCTCCTTCACGTGAATCTAATGGTACCCAGATCTCAAATCAATCTTTGAGAAGAACTGTGCTCCTCTCAACTCATCCATCAACTCGTCGATACCGGGTATAGGGTAACTATTCTTCAGTGTCTTCTTGTTCAGGGCCCTATAGTCAATGCACATACTCAATGTGTCGTCCTTCTTCACCAACACCACGGAAGAAGCAAAAGGACTCGTGCTCAGCTGAATGTGCCCAAGAGCCAACAACTCCTGAATGGCCCGCTCAATCTCATCCCGATAGGGCTTGAGATGCCTATAGGGGGTAGTAATCACTGCCTGTATACCCTGCTCCAGCTCAATGGTGTGCTCAAATCCCCGATCCGGTGGCTGTCCCGGCGGAATCTCCCCAAACATTATGGCATACTAGTCAAGATAGACTGTATCTCTGGATGCCCCGTCTGCCCTGTAGTCCCTGCCTCTAATGCACGTAGCTCCACTACCCACTCTACATCTCCCTTCCGGAAGACTACCTCCATCCAATGAGCTGATACAGTCTGAGGCAGATATGTGTGTTGTCCCCGTATTTTCACATGCCTCCCTGTCTTCTCATCATCCCACTCCATCTCTAGGGACTTCCAATCTGCCATGACCTTCCCTAGAGTGATGAGCCACTGAAAACCCAGTATCATGTTGGTGTCCGGAATATCGACCACGAAAAAGTGGTCGGTCAATGTGTAGGTGCCCATCGTCACTGATAGCTCTCTCCGCTCAACCATCTGGGCATCGATGAAGTTGTGGGTTGCCCCATTGTCAACCAAAACTGAGATTCGCTGGCCACGTACTATCCCCCGTACGTGTAGCATCAAATACTTGGGAACTCCTCGCATTGCTGCAAGGGCCCCTCCGGTAGGTGCAAAAGATGCACCACCTGCTGCTGGTGGTGGAGGTGGCAAAGGTCCTTGCACGGCATGACTATCTCCTACCTCCACATCATCCTCATCATCCTCTTCCCCACTGCTCTCAGAGAAGACCTCAATAAAATGTGCTTTGCCAGCAGCACATCTATGTCCTCGCGCCCACGACTCCTGACAGGTGAAGCACAACCGCTTCTTCAGCTCCCTCCTGGCATCGTCGTCAATCTATACTCATCCTGGATTCCCCTTTGGAGGTGGAATCCTTACATCCTTCCCCTTAGATTGGAAAGTCTGTCTCTAGGGGTAAGGTGTCCTGGTCCTAGTAAGACTTCCTATAAGTCCTGGATCCTGCTAATAGCGTCTTGGAGTGTGGCTGGTCTAGTGGATTGGACTAAACCCCGAAGTGGCTCTGTTAACCCATCAACATACATATAGATCCTCCGCGTCATGGATAGATCTGGCACCATCACTGAGACCCTCAAGAAATCTGCAATGTAGGTCTCTGGGCTCCCTGTCAGTTTGAGCCTCATCTACTCAACAAAATGCTGCTCTGGATCCCTTCGATCAAATCGCTCCATCAATCTCCTGGTGAACTCGGCATATGTCGTCACTGTGGAGTGTCCGAGTGTAACCATCCCATGAAACCACCAATCCTGAGCCTCACCATCCAAATGCAATGTTGCCACCTTGATGGCCTCTATCTTCGACATCTGGTTAAGCTAGAAATAAATGTCCAACTTCTCCACCCAAGACTTTGCCGAACTATTTAATGAACCATCAAACGTAGGCAAGTGAAATCTACTCGTTGCACGGTGGGTGTCACCATCATGGTAATGCCAGTATTCTCTGCCATGGTCGCGGGGTCTACTATCTCGATGGAGCTAAACAAAGTCTCTGAATGAGAGGGCTTCCCTGAACTCCTGCCCATAGGCCTGGTACTCTGCAAAATAATCACCCATATGACCGGGCTCTGCCTCTTGTTGGGCTTTGGCCCCCGTGTCTGCTCCTAAGAACATGGGCATGGTAGAGCGTGTAGGGGCATGCAAAGCCACCTGCTGCGCAATATCACGCTACTCTAGCAAATGATAGGATGCACCCGATCCCTTACCAATCTGAAAAACCCGTGGGCTCTCACGCTGTCTGGCCTCCACTGCCGTGAATCTCTGTCGTATTACCTCAATATGCCTCGACAGATCCTGCACTGATTTGAGGAGCATATCTGCAAATCTCTTCCCGTCCTCGTTTACCATCAGATCCTTCTGCTCTACGTCCACCATAGGCTCCTCCTGTTCTGTGTCCACCACCGAAACACGGTCTCCCTCTCTGTAGGTATTCTCCAACCTACGCCCAGTGTCTCTGTATCTCCTACCTCTGTAACAAATGTAAGGCTTTTCTCCCGGTGTCATAGATTGCTAGCTCCACAGGCTTAGCCAGATCTATGCTCTAATACCACTGTAATATCCCTTTCCTGGAATATTTCTCAAATACCAGCAAACCCCAACTAGAAAAACGTACAAGTGGTATAATAGCTGTAAAACTCACAGAGATGAAATAACGATAGTGTAGCAAACAACAATGTATACATGAAACGTAAACAAATACTCAAGAAATGCTAAGCCATTTTATTATACTGAGCAATAGAATGAGTACAGGAGGTGATCAGAAAGGTGGCACCTCAACTTGCACAAGGCAAGTGAAGAAATACACTCATAATAGCAAAGGAATAGCCTCACACTAATCTGTGTCCCAGCTGCTGGAAAACTGTCGTGCTACTACTACTACTGGAAATCGAATGAGTATTTGGGGCTATTTCCCTCCTCATAAAAGGTTGAAACTCTGGAATCAGCCTCTACTCAACAAACCCAGAAAAACTCAGAAAGCTTTCCTGGAACGGTTGACCCCCAAAAATCACCCCCTTGGGATTCTACGCAATCTCTCAAGGCTCTGCGCTACCACTGAATGAAACCCTCTAGAAATCTGCCTGTAACCTCTGCCAAAACCGTCCAATATGCAAGGGCTGATCCCCTGCTCAATCTCCCAACACAAATACTACCGCAACCCTCAAGCTAGAACTCCTGCCAGAAAGAACTGCGTCATCCCTCTCAGTGTTGTGCAATCCTCCAAGATGCTCAATCCTCCTACCAGAAATGCTGATGAAACTACTACCAAAACACTGATGGAAATACCTTGCCGAGTAGGTACTCAAAGTCCCCCGAGGCTAAGGGTGAGATCTCCGAACAGAGACACTCAATGCACTAAACAGTGCTGCAGACTAGCTAAACAGCCAACGTTCTCTAAGTCGAAGTGACTACCTCAAATGCACATAATCGAATGATCAAAATGAGGGGGCTTCTCTCTCTTTTATAGCCTTTGCCTCTCTCAATCCCAAGGCTCACCTCCTCCAACGTAATTCCTCTCTTGCCACGTGTTTCTTCCCTTCTGCACACTCCCTCCAAGTGTTTGCGTGGGCTCCATCTCTGCGTCCCCCTTTGGCCCCCTTGGCTCCCCTTTAAGTGACAACGTTGTGCTACTAGGAAGCGAATGTTATTCTAAAAGTGAGTTATGTCCCCTTTTCTCACTTTTTTTATTTATAAATAACTATAGAAGGCAAAAATTGAGCAAATCGAATATTCCAATTAGCCATGGCTAATTAGGAATATTACAGAGTTGTCACGCAGCACAGTAGGAAAGTGACCATTGGAGTCACTGTTCATGATTTGACAGCCAAAAGACGGTTAAGAAGAGCGGGCTGGCGGCATTTAAGGCCAAAATCTTGAATATCTACCACCAAAACAACATTAATGAACGAATTTTGGGGGAACGGTCAAATTTGAATTCAAAAACTCGTATACATTACACGCGCCGGTCCAACAAAGAACACTTTGCACACTTAGATATTTTGAGTTGTGTTGTCTGTTGCTTATGAACCGCTCGTTCTTTTTTGGATTTGGTCGAGAGTCCTGCATTTGCTAATTTACCAAAGTTGAACCAAAAGTTTATCCTTGACACCATGTTATGTCGAAGCCCTACTGAGACTGTGAGCAATGGGGGAGATATCGCGTCTAAAGGAGCTGCTCCGGAGGTAGTGAGTATGGAAGCTCTGGCTCCTGTGCCTATGGCACCAAGGTCGCCTATTCCGGAGCATACCCCTATTAGAGAAACCCAAAAGCCGAAGAAGGATAAGCAGAAGAAGCCGGTGCCAGTCTGCGAATCACCCAGGAAACATTCTTCAACTCAAAAGAAGAAGAAGGACAAGCAACCCGAGAAGGTTGTTGATTTAGAGGTCGAGGAAGGACAGGGCACCAAGGATATATACACTAAGGGAATGGAGCCCTTGTCAAAGTTTCCTAACTATATTCCTCTGCGCAAGGGAAAGGAAAGGGTCACCAAGGACCCAGACTTCGATAAATTTGTGATTTCTACGCCCCTGCTGTCGGAGCAAGTCCCCTTAAAAAGTTCGCGCCTTGTGCGGATCCCCTTGCTAAAGATGGAATATTGGGACCTGGAAGACCATGAGCGGTTCCCTCACCTTGCCACAACAAATTATATGAAGCATGTTTACTACTCGGATTTAGGTGTCACCGAGTTAGAGACGGTGGAATGGATCCGCGAAGTGGAGAATTCCGGGTTGTTAAACCTGTTATGGGTGCCCCACTATCACCGCACCACCATCAATACCACCTGTGTGCGGCAATTACTTACTCTCGTGAAAGATGGGTGCTTGTGGCTAGGAGGGCCTATACCCATCATTGACATGCTCATCCACAGGATCACGCACCTGCCACATGAGGGCTTGAATCCGGCCAAGGAATTTGGTGGAAAGGCAGAAGAAAAAGATTTGGCGGACAAGATGAAGGAGTTTGCACTTGTAAAAAATCCGCATGGATATTCAATCATGTCTATCACCAATCCTGCAGTACAGACTGCCACACAAATCCTGGCAAGAAAGGTAATGTGGAAGTGTCGTGCGGACGAAGTTCCGACACTTGTGGTCTCGTTAGCTACATAATGCGCGAAGGGTGTGCAGTTTAACTGGTCAAGGTACCTATGCAGCGAATTCCTCGCGAATTGTCATGAGGTCCAGGATGAGACCAAGCCATTCCACTATGTGTGGTTGCTGCTCTCCATCGTGCTGGTCGCATGGGAGCTGTCGGAGCACAGCCAGTTTCCTCTGTTGAAGGAAGGATTGTCGAAGACCGCGCAACTCGCCTCCCTCTGGGCCATGAAGGGCCCCGCGCGGGTCACTGAAACCAAAATATTCTGGGTGTTGATGGAATCAAGCCTCCGCATAGCCATCAACCAGCGCCCAAGGTTGTCCCCAACCTTGTACGAGCAATTGTCAGTGTATGCGCGTTCAAAGCTGACTTTCACCACATCTACACTCAGGTGCAAAAGGACCCACAACAGAAATGGTATAATTTACCATACTTGGTCACCGATCATGACATTTAGGAGGTGATCAAGTGTTGGCCAGCAGAGTGGCACGCCCCATCAGATTTGGATGTCGAAACCAGTAAGGGTGTGGACAGCTCAGCTGAAAAAAATGGAAGGATGCAACAAAGCAGGCTATGCAAAGTTGGTCGCGCAGCGGAAGAAGGAAGCCACAGAGAAGGCTTGGATGGAAAAGGAGTGTGCTACTAAGGAGCAGGCTAAGCAGGAGCAGCGCGAGTCACAGAGAAGTGGTAAATCCCCTTCGCCTGCGACCGAGGAGGAGGAACAATCTGAACAGGGCGACGGAGGAGATGAGGGGTAGAGCACCACCTTTTGATTCAAAAAGTGCGGACAGGAGCAACGGGAAGGTCCCCGCAAAAAGAAAAAATCAGATAAGGTGCAGAGTGATCCCATGGTCTTAATGGAGGGCGATCTCAATGAGATAGGCGACAAAATTTGAGACACTACCACTGAAGTGTTGCAATAGTTCGAGTAGCAGTGCATGCAGATGCTGGGGAGTGTCCAAAAGGATCTGCGTGAGCTGCAGATCCAAGCCAATATGATATTGGTGGGCGCAGGTCAAGTGAGTGCCACACAAGTGTGCCTGGCACCAGGGACGAGTCAGGCTATTGAATTGGTCAGGACATTGGACCTTTGCACAGTTGCTTTACCACAAGGGTCCCTACGCGCAGAATCGGTTGATGACCAAATCATCTTAAGTACCCTTAAGGACATTGTGCTAAACATTGCAGCGCTCTCCAATGAAGATAATGGAGGAATTGAGAGCTCGAGAGTAACGCGCTCTTAATTTGATAAGCGAATACAAGGTGAACAATGAATAGATGTTCATCGAGAAAGCACAGACCTTGAAGGATAAAGATACAATACAGGGAGAGAGTTCCAGGTTGGAGGCCGTGGTAGCAGAGGCGTACAAAATAGTGTCGAAGTTGCACATCCCAAAGGACGCACAGCCAGAAGCCAAGATCTGGAAATTAGCTACAAGCATGCGCGAGGTGAAGGCGGAAGTTGGGTAAGTTCAATTCGAACTCAATATGAAGATCACGGAGATGCAGCTCAAATTACAGCCTACGACTCCGCCCAAGGTCAGGGAGGAGCGCAAAGCCGCCATCAAGGAAGGGATGGCCACTCTAGATGCCGCAGTCACTGACTGTACAACCTTGTTTGAATAGGCGATGGAGTTGGTAACGACTCTACAGGAAGACCCAAATTTGCAGATATTGAATACAAATATTTGGGAGCTCCAGAAGTAGTATGACGAGGTCAAGGAAACGACGTGCTCAATTGCTAAAACAGTGCCTCGCCAAGTTGCAGGAAGGGAAGTATCTCCTCGCATAGGTAGAAGCAACTCAGAAGAAGGAGGTCGTGCTTAAGGCTAGGTTGGGACCTTAGTTAGAAGAATCTTACCAGGTCTCAACCAACATTCAGGAGAAGCTGACAGGCTTGTAGCAAACACAACAAAAGATCAAGTTGGCCGCGGAAGGACCAGCTACAAAGCAGCTTGTAGAAGAGGTTAGGCAGGCAGCTGCGCAGAGCGCTGTCGAGGTTGCAATTGTGCAGGTGGAGCTGGGGGATCTTCGTAGCAAGATCACCACGCCAGTCGAGTGACTCGAGGGCGATTCGCGACCTTTGTGTTGGGGGCCTGTTGGGATGGGGTCCCCTGGGTCAGTTTTGGGGTTAAAAACCCAAATATTGATGTAAATTTTGGTAAAAGATGTAAAGTCTCCGCAATTTATGGATGCAAAGCGTGTATATAGTTAGAAGTCAAAAAGGGTTTTAGCCCCTTATTTATGTAAAGATGACTCGGCTTTGAGATCCACCCATGGTCCATAGACCATGGGATTGTATGTAAAAAGCTATAAATAGGTGTGTCTTTGAGAGTCTAAGGCATAGAGAGAGATAGAAGTCTAGGTCTGAGAAAGGGAAAAGGGGCAAGTAAGCAGCAAGTAGATAGAAGGGCAAAGGCTCGCAGTTGAGTGCGCAGAGGCCTAGAGTAGAGTCCGCAACTGAATGCGCGAACCCCTACAGTTGAGTGCACAGGGCAGTTTTGAGTCTGTAACCTCATATTGAAGATCAATAAAGAAGACTGTTGAAAAAATTCATGTGTTTATCTATTTCCTTCTATTATTTATGGTTGCGATATATGCTGTGATGAAATAATGTCTTTATGAAATAATGATGTATTGATGCACGACTCTATTGGATAAGTCTTATTAAATGTACGAAATGCATGTTAAGTACTTACCCAAAGATTATAATACATTATGTTATGTTTATTCTAAGTAGATCTGAGTGAACTCAGATCTAGGGTTATTTTATGGTGCGTGTAAGTTGCTGATTCCTCTATCAAGGGTCCGCAAAGGCCTATCGTAGACCTTCGCGAAGGTTTGAAAGCTATTTAAAGGCGGTTACAGTATCGAGCCCAAGGGTCTTATAGATCTACGTGAAGGCAGATCTAGGGCAATAAAAAATATCACACTGATCTTTGGATGTGGAAACTTGGTTCCAGCATCCCCCCATACTGTTTCGAGTGAGACTTCAACCTACACTACGCGGGTTGATGCCGAAAGGGACAGTAGTATAGAGTTTTGTTTGGTGCAATTAACTTTGAACCCATGTCAGGACCCTGTAAGCCAACAATCTTGTTGTTGCATTCGTGGAAATTTCACATGGTATCAGAGTGTTATTGATCAAATTAGAGGATCAGAGGCAAAAGAAGAGAGATCATGTAGTTTCAGAGGGAGATCAGAAGCACTTTCTATAGGAAAACTAAGCAGAGCGAATTGCTGGGAAAGAAAATCGATATCTAGAACCAGAGTGGAGGAAAAGTTTGATTTGTCTAGAAATAGCAACAACAAGCAGTGGATTTTTCGGATAAAGGGTTTCGGTGAGCAAATCAATGATTTTGTAGAGTAGATTTGAGTGCATATATTTGCAACAAGGGTTTGCAGTTGCATATTTGTGCAGGGAAGGAAGAGAAAAGAACATAGAAAGGGAATTTTCTGATCTATTCTCAAAGAGTTTCCAATTTTCTATTTATAGGAAAGGAGGCCAATATTTCTAGCAGCAAAAGGTCGTAGCAAACTTGTTAATTCACCCAATGCGAGTTCCAGGGTTAGCAATGCATTTGCCAGATTCTAGAGGAGTTCCGTGAGGTAGAACAAGTTACCCAATAGAAGCAGTAGGCAGTGACAGTTCCACGAAGGGCACTAGAGGCAGGTGCAGAAGCATATCTACGCAATTCCAAAGAAAGTGCGACTAGTAGAGAGAAGGTTGAGTTTCCGAAAAGAGAAGGATATTTTCATCATATAGTTCTCTAGTTTATTTGAGTTCCGCAAAGATGGCCATGGTGTCCATGCGAACCTCTTACTTTCCTCTACAACCATGGATCAATTAGAACAATCCTCCCAGCAAACATGGTTTTCCTGAGCACGCATTCAGCCTGACAGTAGCTCAATCCATAGTTATACGCTGTCACAACCACACACAGCAATTAACCCTCCTCTTGTGCATACAAATAACCATAAGCAACAACACAAATTCTCCTCACTGTGTAGTCAACTCACATGGGATAGAAGAGTGACTACCCACTGTCAAAATATGCAACGATCCACCAAAGCTCATTCTAGATTTGTGTGATTAAAAAGAACCTCCAACAAGAGATTCAATCCCAAAAATTTCTGGTAGTGTTGATCACCTCCAAACAATTAAACTAAGAAGAGATTTGAGTGATCTCTTCTCCAACCAAGGTGGGTGGTCATTCACCTCAACTAGTTTTCATCCAATAGTTTTTGTCCAATGAAGAGATGAATTACCAAGCTCTCCAATCTGATCTCAAAAGAGGAAAATGCATAATGGTGAAAGGGAAAACGATTTCCTCTTTTAATTTCCCTTTTTCTCCAATCTTAATTTATTTCCCTCTCTTTTACATTTTTATTTGCTTTCTAATGTTTTTCCATCACTTTTATTATTGTCACTTTATAAAGTTATTCTGACCCCATGACCTTTTTTATTAATTGAACCCCTTTATTATTTTTCCATTGTGACTATAGCCCACGGGAGTCGAAAATGAGCTAGTGAGTCGGCCCTCTGCCAATCATTCAAGAAGGGACATTACATTATGCCATAGCACACAAATGTTATCAATCATGTACCAATGCCCAAACAAGCTTATCCTTTAGCATAAGTTTCCCTCTATAACTTTGATGGATACTATTGTGTTAGAGATAAAATCCTCTAGATGAATGAGTACTCCCTCATTCTAGAACATGACTACAAATCCCCTGTCCTCCATAATTGATACTAAAACCAAGTTTTTATTCAATCCAAGTACATAGAGCATGTCCTCGGCCTCTAACATTCCTCCTAACCCAAGTTCAAACAAGATAGTTCCCTCTCCCTTCATTGCATAGTTGGCATCATCACCAAGATCCACATGAATCCCTTTAGTCTTTCTCTGTCAAATTGTTAAACAGCTTCCATGCTTTTGTCCAGTGTTGACAATATCAGCAATATTTCATGAAATAACGCGAATATCGCGTGATTTTCAGGCACCGATATTTCAGCAAGTAAATATCGCGATATTTTCAGATTTGAAAATATCGCGATATTTTAAAAATCTCAGCAAAATATCGCAATATTTTGAAAATCTCGGCTAAATATCGCCATATTTTGAAAATCTTAGCGAAATACCATTATTGCTTTATATGTTTAAAATTTTGAAAAAAATAATTATTTTTTTATGTTTGCCGATATTTTCCGGTATTTTCGCCGATATTGCCGAAAAGATGTTTTCAGGACCCTCGCTAATATTTTGCTGAGAACAATATTATCAACACTGCTTTTGTCATGTGGTGTAATGCACCATTGTTCAAGTACCACGCACTCTTGGAGATGGTGGTAGAAAGATAAGACTAATGAGAAGTTTTTCCTAAAATTCTCCACAAATTAATCTAGTTGAACCTCCACTGATATTGTCTATTGCAACTTTCAATTTGTGATGTTCCCATTTTTGTGCATGCAAAATCACTTAGGAGTTTTGCAAAATTCTGGAAATATTAAAAAGGAGAAATATTATTTTGTGAGAGAAGGGAGAAAGTGTTATTTAAATGGGATGACTGCAAAAGAATATTTTATTCTAGGAGGAAGGAATAATATTATTTTAATGGAAAATGGCAGCAAACTAATATTTTATTGGGGAGTGAAGGAAAATTATTATTTTATTGGAAAATGGTGGCAAAATAATATTTTATTGAGAAAGGAGGCAAATTACTATTTTATTTAAAATGGCAGCAAAAACTATCCTAGTGTAAACTGGGCACCACCAATAAAATAATAGGGAAAAAGGAGAATCTAGAAGCTAGGAGGAGGTTCAATGGATAATTATAAATAGAGGATTGGACTCAATTGGAAGGCATTCTTTTCTATCATTTTTATTTGACATTGTGAAGAAGATCAAGAGAGTTTCAAGCAAAACTCATTAGAGCTTCAGTGGACTTAAGTGCCACCCTAGTTAGCTTGTTGGAGAGATTATTTCAGATATTCCATTGTGCTTATTGCATGGAATCTACATCATTTGAATTAGTTTTTTGCAGGGCCATACCATCTTCAAGAGAGTTGTTTTCATCTCTTCCAAGAGGGCTGAGTACCAAGCTTTGAAGGTCGAAATTGGAAGGGAATTTGCCAAGACCAAGGATACAAAATTGGGGAAAATTTCTCCATTCATTTCCAGATCGAATCATCAACCAAGGCCATAGATCCAAATTGTTTAGAAGCCAAAAGATCAAGCTTCTAAAGGATATTTATATCAGATTTTGAGTGGAGATTTATATCAGATTTGAAGGCCAGATTTATATCAGATTTCAGTGGAGATTTATATCAGATTTGAGGGCCATATTTATATCAGATTTTCAGTGGAGATTTATGTAAGATTTTAAGGCTACATTTATATCAAATTTTAGTGGAGATTTATATCATATTTGATATGAAATTTATATTAGATTTGAGGGCCAGATTTATATCAGATTTGACGGCCAGATTTATATCAGATTTGATGTCACATTGGCCGTTGGTTTATTGCTGTAGCAGACCTATATTCACAAGGGTGTATCTACCTTCTCAAACGATCAGTCTTTAGTTTCCTATCATCTTGTATTGGCAGTCATACATATCAGGTTCCTTGCTCTTTGCGCATTATACGTTTACCTATCTCGTTATGAATTAAATGTAATTTTGCTGGTGCATATTGATGGGTCTATCTTGAGGAAGAGATAACATTTGAATGGTTGTTGCATGCACATTTTAATGATAAATATCATTTTGGGTACTATGTAATTTCTATGTATGAGTTGGGATGTTTATATCAAGATCTATTTGATCTTGTGCTATCTCATTTTTATGTGCCATAACAAGAGAAAACACCTACAGCCAATAGAAGAAACTATTTAACAAATGAAATCTACAGTATCACACCAAAAAGGGATTACACCTACAGCATTACCTTCCCCAATTGTTTGACCAAAGACTTCACTGGAGAACTTTACAACTCTAAAAAATATAGTGGCCATTTCGGGATTTTTTCCGAGATGGAACATTATAGTGGTATCAGAGCATGATCTTGGCCAGCTATGGGAAAGCTAGCAAGATCATGAAGGTATAAGCATGCATGCACAATGATGGGTGAAAGTATGGACATTCCAATGACGCAAGAATGATGGAGTACAAAGAGGCTTGGAAGGAAATCAACAAAATCAATGAGAAACTAAAAGATAAAAAAAAAATGTGGGCCCAGTGGTGTAGCAGTAAGGGGATAAACCCAGACCATTTTCATTTTTATGACATAGTCTTTAGAGATAAGCATGCCACAAGAGTGAATCCATTCACATCACATATAGGAGATCAACCCAAGCAGGGTGTACAAAAGACGGTGGCAAAAATGACCCTCACCCACTTTGATGGATCAACTAGGAGTTATGTCAGAAAATGGGTGCATGAACTAGACACAGACTTCCAACTAAACCCCATGAGAGAGGTGGATGCCATTAGATATGCCACTTTGCATTTGGATGGAGATGTTATGGCATGGTGGTACTGAGGGTTGATCACTTTGGTCCATGCACGCATAAGATCCTACACAAAGTTCACATGGAGGCTCATAGAAAGATTTGACCGGAAGGACTCCAGACTTCCTCAAAGGGAGTGAACGGGACAAGAGAAGTTAGATGATGGGACCAGGACAAGATCTTACATCAGATTGTGGGGCCTAGGGTGCAGGTGCACTGATAACGAACTTGAGGAGGTTGAGCAAGACGCTGAGGGCATGCAGGATTGTGAGCAAGACATAGATTAGCCTAATGTGACTCGAGAGTCACCACCATTGGTTAGGCTTGCGATGGTGCAGGTTGAGGCATTGGTAAAGAGAGTAGAGCACGCACCTGTCAAGCCATCCATTAATGAGATGTCTAGGGTCGTGTCTGAGTTTTCAAGTGATAGTAATGCACAACAGGTTGATGAGGTGCCAGGAGACATATCCACCACCGGTGAGCAACCAATAGATACAAAGGCATCCAGATCTATGACAGAGTTGCCAGAAGATAGCCACCTACAACTGACTGGTGAGGATGTTTTGCATGATGGGTTGTCAATGGAGGAGAATTTGGAGGTTCATGTTGAGGCCGCAATGGAGGAAAATGCGCAACCTTCCTTTGGGCTAGCCATTGACGAGGAGCAGCAAAGAGAGCACACGTTGAGACTTCAACCCAGTTTACTTCAGAGACAAATTGTTGGGGATTTCAGCATTATTAGCCCACCTCTATGCATCAGACAGAGGGAGGCAAAGTTGTCTAGATAGATCATATGGGATGACCAAGTGAGCGGGAGCGAGTGACTTGAGATGAGTATGGCATAACACCAGCATTGAGGGCTTGTTCTATACATAGGAGTTTGTACATTCGATCCTTCCTTTGGGATTGGATGGCAAGAGGTACTAAAGTTGGTACCCGATGGAGCAGGCTAGGAGGTTGGATACATCCATGGCCATAGTTCAGTAGAGGGCGTGGATTACCATAGGGGCAGAGGGTGAAACTATTGTTGGGATCCAGATGGAATTACATGTCACATCATGGACTTGGTTAGCGATGGTGTTAGTAGGGTGGTGGATCTAGAGACTAATCACGCATGCACTTTTAGGTCTTCATCAGATGCTTGGGCAACACTAGGAATAAGATGGATTGAGAAGACAATGGGTAGACACTGTGAGTTGTCCTGGAATATTGTTCAAGCATGGTGTCATAGGATGACTTGCATACTATGGCAGGGGCTAATCGAAGGAGGTGGCATCGGTTGGCCACCAGATAGAGCATTGTATGGGGATGATTATTCTTCGTAGATATGTGGGGCACAAAGGTCACCTAGTTGCAACATTTTAGTGACACTGGCATCAACGCTTAGGGCAATCTGTCTGTCAGATCTCTCCAAGAGGATTAGGAGGGGAGGTCCACTCATCCGAGGTTATGGAGGTGTGGTAGTGGAGATGGAGGTACTAACAAGATGCAAGTCGATACTACTGACTCAATTTTAGACTATGGAACCCAAGGGTGTATAAGGGTATGCAGTGATGTGAAACAGTATGTAGAGGAGCACAGTAGTGCAAAGTGGTGTGTAGGGTTGCACCATGTGGTAGGAGGAACGATTCACATCGCAATGAATTTACTCAAAGAGTGACAAGCACATCAATCCTGGAGGGATGTCAATTGATTTGGAATGAGGTAACCGTGTGTAGCAAGGTCTAGTGGTGCACAAAGATTTGCAACTAGGTACAGTTGTATCCCAGGGGCACAAGGGTACATGGTTATATATTGTAGTGTGCGGGGCTACACTGCGAACTAGGGGAGTGTTACTAGTAATGAGACTCCTTGACGAGGATTTCATGCATGCCATTGAGGTGGGAATACCCAGGTTTGGAGAGTGGGTTTGACATAGGGTTGGTCGTGAGCGTCCGTATAGGTTATTGGACATACCCATTAGAGCCACAACATCTGTCACTCTCCAGCGTCATGCATAGTCGTAGAGGGGTTGGATCTTGTCTCTTGAAGCTTGCCTCAAGAGCAACAGGGCACGAGAGGTCAATTTGAGATAGCTAAACAGAGCACAAGGCATTGAAAGGAAGACTACCCAGTTGAGGCATGTGGTCAAGATGAGAGATGACTACAGTAGGCAGGATAGCAAATGCCACTATGAGGTCTGCAAAGTGCAGGGAAGTTTAGCACACATAAGATATATTCATGATAAATGGAGTAGTTATATGGATGTCATGCAAGGACCAAAGACGAGGCACAAATGGATTCTAGCAGTACTCAGAACTCCACCACAACAAATCTGTCTATGGGATCCAGGGATTTAGTTGGCTGATAGGACACTCCAATCCATGATGAGCAGGATCATGGTAAAGGGCGATCTAGTTCACCTTGGGTTTGAAAAATGGGGGATTGTTGAGACATCCATTGTATGGTGAGGCAAACTTATCCTGTAGTTGTTCAGGACCGCGATTGACAATGATTGGGTAGACATTGACATCGTGGAGATGCCAGGGAAGGATGATCTTGGTCTTCACATATTTTTTGCCATCAAGTTCTAGGAGAGAGGGATACAGTCTGTGCATGATGGGTAGTCTGTCATAGAGCGGTGCAACATCAACATGGTGGCACCCTTTTGAGACTGGCATGGGATCCGGGCATCACAGGATTCTGTGATTCATCTACCCTGAAGGGTGATCTAGTTTCTATAGGGAGAGATCATTTAGATTTTCCATTGGGATTTAGTGATTTGTTGATGACATGGGGAAACTCATTGGTATGGCAGGACATTTTGCAAGAGGAGATTAGGTTGGTTTGGGACCCTGGTGACATAGGATTTGTTCATGTGATGGTGGCATCAACAATAGGGAATAGTTTAGTGGCATATTTGGGACCCTGGCATTAGCTCATCCAACCTATGGATTAATGGCATAGGGTGATATTGCTTGAGAAAAAACAATTTTTGGTGGGGAGGACTGTAATGTTCTCAATTTTTGTGCATGCAAAAATCATTTAGGATTTTTGCAAAATTTTGGAAATATTAAAAAGGGGATATATTATTTTGTGAGAGAAGGGAGAAATTGTTATTTTAATGGGATGGCAGCAAAATAATATTTTATTGGAAGAGTAAGGAAAAATACTATTTTAATTGAAATGGCGGCAGACTAATTTTTTATTGGGTAGTGAAAGAAAATTATTTTATTGGAGAACAGCGGGAAAATAGTATTTTATTGAGAAATGAGGTAAATTACTATTCTATTTAAAATGGTAGGAAAAAGTCTTCTAGTGAAAAATGGGCCCCACCAATAAAATAATAGGGAAAAAGGAGAATCTAGAAGCTAGGAGGAGGCTTGATGGAGAATTATAAATAGAGGATTGGACTCAATTGGAAGGCATTCTATTCTATCATTTTTATTTGACAGTGTGAACAAGAGAGTTTCAAGAGTTTCGCGTGAATCTCATGAGCTAATTTCAGTGGACTTCAAGTGCCACCCTAGATAGCTTGTTGGGGAGATTATTTCAGATTTTCCATTGTGCTTATTGCAGGGAATCTACATCATTTGAATCAGTTTTTTGCAAGGCCATACCATCTCCAAGAGCGTTGTTTTCATCGTTTCCAAGAGAGCCGAGTACCAAGCTTTAAAAGTCGAAATTTGAAGGGAATTTTCCAAGACTTAGGGTACAAAATTGGGGAAAAATTCTCCACTCATTTCCAAATCGAATCATCGACCAAGGCCATATATCCAAGTTGCTTATCATCCAAAATATCAAGCTTCTAAAGGAGATTTATATCAGATTTGAGGGCCATATTTATATCATATTTGAAGGCCAAATTTATATCAGATTTCAGTGGAGATTTATATTAGATTTAAGGGCCAGATTTATATCATATTTTCAGCAGAGATTTATATCAGATTTTTAGTGGATATTTATATCAGATTTGATATGAGATTTATATTAGATTTGGGGGCCAGATTTATATCATATTTTCAGTGGAGATTTATATCAGATTTGAAGGCCAAATTTATATCAAATTTTCAGCGGATATTTATATCAAGTTTGATGTCACATTGGCTGTTGGTTTATTTTTGTAGCAGACCTGTAGTCCCAAGGGCGTAGCATCCTTCCCACCAAAACCTAGAAAGGGTTTGGGCTGAGTCCACCAATCCTCGTTGACCCCCACCAAGTGTGAATTGCCCAATCTGGCCAAAAAACGCCCCACAATTTTGATACTATTGAATTATGCCCAAATCAACCACGGGAAATTCCTCCCAGCTCTGGATAAATTCTCCACTAAGAAATACCTCCTATCTCTAGCACTTATCTCTCCCGGCTCCACTTCTCTAAACCCCTATGCGACACTTGGTCAATAACTTCTGCACCCTTGCCAAAAGATAGGAAAATCGACCCAGGTAATAGCTCCAAACCAGCTTGACAAATAATTGTCCAAATTCCAATCTAACAATAAGAGAATTCCCTACAAAATCTTGGAGCCTCTAACCCATGCTTGCTCCCACAATGTGCTCCACAAAAATACCTCCACACCCAAGAAAAATGCACTTCCGAATAAACTCTTGCAATGATGCCCAATGGAAGCTCTGAATTGAGCTCCCCAAATTGCCTCACTTGGGAGACACTCGAAGTTCTTTGAAATAAGGGTGGAATTCCACTTGGAATTCCTAGTGCTAAACAACACTCTAACCCTTTGTGCTAAACAACTCCAAGAGAAGATGAAATATGAAGTATAATAGTCAAAAGATGATTAGAAAATGAGTCCATCCTCCTTTTATAATTTCTCCCCACGCTTCTAGACTCCTTTTTTAATTATTATTTTATTGGTGGGGGCCATTTTCCACTAAGTGATTGTTTGCCTCCATTTTAATAAAATAATAATTTGTCGCCAATCTCCAATAAAATAATACTTTCCACCTTTCTCAAAAATAATATCTGACCCTTTACTTAATATCACCAAAATTAGGCAAAATTCCCATGCTCACAAAATTGGGGCTATTACATAGTTTTTGTGAGAAGCGACTAGTTATACAGATTGCAGTTAGACACACCCAAGGCACTAATTAGCAGTAGCAATCCAAGAGATTAGGGGGAGTTATGGCATAGGAGGATGGGCCATATTCATCATGGAGCACTTAGACTACTTCATGAGATGGTTACAGGTGTTCTAGAGGTGAGCATAAGGCACGACTATGTATGCAAAGAATGTGCATTGGGGAAGTTTACCAAGGCATCTTTTCTACGAAGTGATAGTAGAGCGCCAATATCCAATAAAATAATACTTGCCTCCATTTTAATAAAATAATAATTTGTTGCCAATCTCCAATAAAATAATACTTTCCACCTTTCTCAAAAATAATATTTTCCCCTTTACTTAATATCACCAAAATTAGGCAAAATTCCCATGCTCACAAAATTGGGGATATTACGTATTTTTTGTGAGGAGCGACTAGTTATACAGGTTGCAGTTAGACACGCCCAAGGTACTAGTTAGAAGTAGCAGTCCAAGAGATTAGGGGGAGTTATGGAATAGGAGGATGGGCCATATTCATCATGGAGCACTTAGACTACTTCATGAGATGGTGACAGGTGTTCTAGAGGTCGGCATAAGGCACGATTATCTATCCAAAGTATGTGCATTGGGGAAGTTTGCCAAGGCATATTTTCTACGGAGTGATAGTAGATCACACAGTACTTTAGACCTTGTACACTTAGAAATATGTGGGCCAATGTCGACGAAATGTCTCAGGAGGCATGATTACTTTTGTACTTTTATCAATGATTTATCTAGGAAGACCTAGATCTATTTCTTGAGGACCAAGGATGAGGTCATCAGTCTCTTTTAGGAGTATAAGGCTCTAGTGGAGAATGTGACAAGGAAAAAGATCCAGACTCTTCGGTCAGATAACAGAGGGGAATATACCAGCAAGGAGTTTTAGGAGTTCTATACTAGGGCAGGAATCAAGAGAGAGATAGTTTCCTTACAACCCACAATAGAATGGGGTTTCTCAAAGGAAGAAATGGTCGATTTCGGAGGCAATGTGAGCTATGGTGTATAACCAGGATCTCCCGTGCTATCTTATGCAATACAACAGTTTATATTCAAAACAGGGTCCCACATAGAGAACTTGGAAAGACGAATCTCGAGGAGGCTTTCACCAAGAAGAAGCCAGATGCCAGTGATTTCAGCAAATTTTCTTGCCTAGCATACTGTCACATTCTAGGTGAGACACATTCAAAGTTGGATTAGACTGAAAAGTGAGGTTATTTCGTTGGATATAGTGAGACCTCGAAGGCATATAGGATATTCATCCCAGGGGCCAGGGGGATTATAGTCAGGTGGGATGTCATATTCATGGAGGACAAGGCATACAAAAGATATAGAGAGTTTCCAGCCGTTGAATATCAGAGTGAGCAACTAGCAGAAGCAACCAGAATTCACCAGCAAAATCAAGGGCAGTAGCATAGCACTAGTATAGTGACCAGTGTGAGCACAAGATCAGGCATGAATTCTCCTAAGGCTTCATAGAGTATGGAGCAAAAAATGTAGCAGATTAGGGAAATGCATCAAGAAGACATGGAGGTGGACATTCATAAATCCACTGTTGGCAAGAGGAATCGAGAGGTTCGAGCTATACTCAAAGATGCTCACAAGTTTGTGGAGGCCCCTAGGATGAGCAAGAGAGAATGGAGACAACCGGAGCAGTACATTGGCTACATGGCATTGTTTTGTTAGTTACTTGATAGCAAGCCTTGCAATTATCAGGATGTTGCACAACTGCAAGTGTGGTGGGATGCAATGGTTGAGGAGTATTCCTTAATCATGTAGAACGATGTTCGAGAGGTTGTATCAAGACCGAAAAATAGGGCAGTAGTTGGATCACATTGGATCTATAAGATAAAGCATGGTGCAGATGGAATAATGGAGAAGTACAAGGCTAGGTTCATGGCCAAGGGGTTCTCTTAGAAGGAGGGAATAGATTATCAGGAGACATTTGCTCCTGTGGCCAGGTACACTTCTATATGAGTCATGATCTCATTAGCAACACAGATGGGATGGCAAATCCATCATATGGATGTCAAGACGACGTCCCTGAATGGTGAATTAGAGAAGGAACTGTATATAGAACAACCAGAGGGCTTTGCAACACACAACAGAGAGACCAACGTGCGTAGGTTAAAGAGAGTTGTGTACGAGCTCAAGTAGGCTCCTGGGTCATGGTATGAGTGAATCAATAGATACTTGCAGGACATGGGCCTTGCGAAGAGTAAGGCAAATAGTAACTTCTACCACTTGGTGGTCGGAGGAGATGTACTCATTCTTGTCCTATATGTGTACGACTTGTTCTTGACAGATTCATTGGGGCTCACTTAGGAGTGCAAGAGGGAACTTGCAGTAGAGTTTGAGATGAAGGACTTGGGGTTAATGCACTATTTTCTAGGTAGGGAGGTATGGCAGATAGATGGTGAGATCTTCCTTGGTCAAGGGAGATATTGTATCGAGATCTTGAGGAGATTCGGGATGGAGGATTGCAGGGCCATGTCTACACCCATGATCAACAATTGGAGGAAGATAGATGTTGATTTCTGAGCATCGGATGTTTTTTTGCTTCGAGATTTTGTAGAGAGGCTAAGACACATGCATTGTCCAATACCCAGAAATCATTTGGGAAAATTCCACCTAGAGATGATTTAATTAAAACAATTAACTTTTTTATGGTTCCCTAAGTCTAAACTTAGGAAATCGGGTTAATTAAAGGGTATTAATTAAATCAGGTGTGAATCTTCTAGAAGAAGACAAGGATCAACTCCTAGTTAATCTTAACCCTTGATTATGTTTTAATCTTGGTCGTTGAAGCTCCAACAAGATATTATAAGGAGTTCTATGGGCACTTGGAGAACACATTGAATGAGAGATCAAAGATTGAATTTCTCAAGAGTAGTAGCGTTGAGTTGTCGGACTAAGATCGAGTGTTCTTGCAGTGAGGAGTAGGGATAATAGTCCAGAGAAGAGTTTTCCAGATCCAGAGAGTGCAAAGTAGAGAGGGCATAGAGCAGTTCAGTGACATAGCACAGTGCCATGCAGAGGCAGCGCAGAGCTTCAAAGGGAGTTTGAAAGCCGGCTGGGAGAGTCGAGATCCAGTGCCAGAAGTCGCGGTGTGCGACCAGAGGGCCAAAAATTCGAATTTCCAGAGAGCAAGAGGTCAGCAGAGGAGGTGACACAGAACCTAGCTAGTGTGATGAAAATATGCGTAGGATTGACACAGAAGCTACGTAGAGGCTGTGTGGGGCCAGCTAGCCAACCCCTGATTACTCTCGGATCTCCCTAATTAGTGTGAGATTTTTCTCACTAATTCTTTGCCAAAATTTCTCTGTATCAGATAGCCAATTTGGGCATCCAACGATTTGTACTCAGATTTACTACTATATAATAATTAAAACCCTCTGCTATTGCACTAGTTTTCCCACATTGGGTTTTTTTGGGGACATTGTCCAAAAATAATTGTGTAGATGTGTGTTTATTTCTCTCCAGTGCAATGTTTAGTTTCCACAACGTTTATTTTGTGTAGGTTGTAGTGTATGTATTTCGATATTTGTTGTAGAAAACCACAAGTAATTTGTTTAAAGAAATTTAAAAAATAGGAGAAATATCATCAGTTTGTTCCAGTAGGAATCAGGTAAACAATTTTTCACAATAGATGCATCCAAAAGGAAGGATGTGTACCCCACCTTATACGGGAAGTTGATAGGCACTCTCATGTATCTAGTCCACACCAGGCTAGACATCCTATGCAATTTACTCTATGATTCAGTTCATCGTGGAGCCAAAGAGAGTGCATTGGATAGCAGCTAAACATGTGTTGAGGTATTTGTGTGGCACAGTCAAGTATGGGATCAAATATGCTTGAGGTGATAGTGTCAGATTGGTGGGCTATACTATGAAAATTGTGCAAGGAACACAATAGATTGGAAAGCACTTGAGGGTGTTGCTTCAACAAGGGATTAGGAGTTGTTTCTAGCAGGAAGCAAAAGTATGTGGCACTGAGTTCAGCTGAGTATATAGCACTGAGCATGGCTACATGCGAGGCCATATGGCTTCGTAAGCTGCTAGTAGCATTGTTTGGTCACAGGGTAGATACTATAGTGATACTCTACGACAACCAAAGTTGCAACACGTTGTCTAAGAATCTGGTGTTTCATGATAGGTCCAAGCATATAGACATGAAGTACCAATTCATCAAGGATTGTGTGCAGTGCAAGATAGTCCAGCGATAGTATGTACCTACAAATGAGCAGGTAGTGGATATTATAATGAAGGCTTTGGGGAAGACAAGGTTCATCTTCTTCAATGACAAGTTGGGTGTTATGCAAAACACCCACCTCACTAAGAGGGAGTGTTAGTTTGTGTAGCTTAGATAGGTGTTCTAATCTCTATGGTGTCTATAAGGCTAAGGAACACATTTTCTCCAATACCCAAAATTTGTTTCGCGAGAAAAAGCACTAATTAGATTTGATTAAGCAATTAATTAAATTTTCCTAAGTCTAACTTAGGGAAATAACTTAATTAATCAGTATTAATTGGGGTAAATTGATTTTCCTCTAGAGACATTAGGAAAAGTCACTTGATGGAGTCAAGACAATCTTAGCTAACGATTGTGATTAGATCATGGTCGTTGATTTGTCAACGAAAGATTATAAGAGGAAATTGATTAGAATTTGGAGAACACATTGAGACATATATTTGCAGCGAGAGCAAGGGCACAAAGGTAGTGTAGGGACATCAGCGACAAGGGTTTCAATTGATATTTCTAGTGAGATTATTCACAAATATTTCGATGGAAATTTGGAGATCGGTTTTTCTGCAGTGGGAGGCTTATTTTCCAAAGGTGCAAGTTGCTCCAGCAGCGGGTGTGAATTACCCAGTTTGGCAAAGAAAATTGCTCAGTGAAATTTCAAAACAAGTAAATTTGCAGAGGAGATATTAATTTTCACAAGAGAATTGATTTGATGGGAAAGACAAAAATTTTCTAGTGGATTCCATATTTATTTTCCCATCTAGTGTGAGTTGCTTGGAGGGTCGAGTTTCTCATCCAAAGTCACACTTGTGAGCTGAAATCACCTTCAAAGGTAGGCTGAATTGATTTTGGCGGGTCGAGTAGCTTCCAAGATATCTGAGGAGCTTGCAAAGGTGAAGAAATAATTTTTCTAGAGCTTGTCAGTGTCAAGAAAGTAGTTGTAATGTTTCGCTAAAGAATTAATAATAAGACCCTCATACGTAGACTGGTTTTCCCTTCAGGGTTTTCCAAGGAAATTTGTCCAAAAAATATTGTTCTATATTTGTGTGTATGCATTATTTTCTTAATTCCAATAGCATTTATTTTCCGTGAAGTTGCAGTTGTGTATTTGCCAAAAGTTAATTGTAGTTGACAAATAATCTAAAAGGACAGGAGAATAATAACTAATAATTGCAACAATTAATCAAAATTTCATAGATTTATGAGTTTTGTCTTGGCTACTAGCTTGGTTTGTGACCTAAGTTGTGGTTGTAACATTATTTTATTGTTTTGATGTGCATTAAGCTAAATTATGCATTTGAAATCCTCACATAAGTAGAGGAGATTGTCATTGTAGAAAATCATCATCACAACTTGAGAATTTCAGCCTCTCTAGTGAATTCAACCTTCCTTTCTTATGGAGAATTTAGATCTATGAATGCATTTTGACATTTGGAGATAAATCGTTTGCCTTTAGAGTTATTCTTTGGATCAATAGATGGAATCTTTTGCATATTATCTTGTAAGTGAACCTATAGTTGATATTTATCTTTCTACATGTCTAATGTATGGAATAATGTAGAATCTAGGTCTTGCTATTGTGCCCTAATTTATTGAAAATTTATTGAATTCTATCTAGATGATCTATTGCATGCATTACTCATAAATAACATGTCAATGAATGTCCTAGTGGTGAACTTTAACTAGCTCCCCCATTAAACTTCTTAATCTTTTGAGTAGAGAGTTGTTAGGGTTTTTGGTGCTAGGGCATCAAGGATTCAGCCTCCTTAGCAATTTTTTTGATTGATCGATCACATCATAGACTCCATATTCCCAAGGAGCAAGGAACTAACCTATTTTGTTGGTGATCAATCCTATATCTTATCCATAAATTTCTCATTTCTAATACAACTCCTTTAAGGTCAAGTTTGATAACTAGGGCTTGTTGTGAATCCCTAGGCAAAAAGTACTTTTGGCATTGAAGAGTGTAAACATCAAGAGGAGAGTATTTGCCACATAATATCTTCTTTTGGTAGGCTCTCTTCTTTTGGTAGGCATCCACTTCAACCTTGTCCATAACTTTATTTTCCCTAGTTGTTTGCCCTATGGTGAACCCTAGTCTAGTCTTGTTTCAACTTAGGGACTTTTTTTATAGTTTCATGTGCCTTGATCTTGTCGATATACATTGTTGGAAGCCCTTTCTCCTTGGCCATCCAACCACTCAAATTTCCAATCAAGCCCTAGATCTTGTGCCTTATCTTATAGGTCTCTATAAAGAAAGTGAATTGCCTCCTAATGGAGCCTCAAGCCTAAATTGTGCCTTTCTTGTAGAAAGCCTCATTGCGTCACCTTATACCCTAACCTTAGAATATCCATTAGGTGACCTTCTTACATATTGAGACTCCTCCCATCGATGAAAATGTGTAAAGAGAAAAGGGTTTTGGTTGTGGCAACAATATGCCATCACCCCATTGTTGTCACTTGGTCTAGTGTTAGCCTTGTAGGATGCCCCTCTCCAAAGCCTACTAGATTTTGCAGCAACAAACTAGATACACACTTGGGTAACACTTGCATATTCTTGTATAGTGGATCACTCCATGTGGTGTTTCCTTGTTGGATGCATGCATAGACACATGTTTGTGTTCCATGTTAGCCTACCTCATATATATTGAGGTAGGAGAAATCTTTGTTATAAATCATTATCATTGTAGTCTCCTATATCCTTAAAATTGTCTTGGAAATGTCTTTTATGAAGCAGGATGCTAGATTTAATGAGAAACCCTTGGAGAAGAAAAGAAAAGAGAGAGACACCATCATTCTTCTTAGAGAGATTGCTCTTGTGTGAGGCTAAGAGTTGCTCTTCTAAGATGCTAGGTTTTATTCTATACAAGCCTAAAGAAGAACATGACTTTGTAGGTGATGATGATTTCCCCTATGACTCTTGATGTAGCACTAGGATTTCCATTCTAGTAGAACACAAGCAAAGTGGAGCTAACACCTTAGATATTTTTGTAGCTTTGTTCTTGTGGGATGTGTTACCCACTACCTGTGGGTGATATCCATAGGGGAAATTTTTTTCTCCTAGATGGTCCTCATCCAACAGCCAACAACCCCTTGCAGCCACCAGATACCTCGATGTGCCACCATCTCTGTCACCTGAGAAATCCATTATGCTCCCTCGCCCATTTGTTATGATCGTATGTTTGAAGGTGGGCCTTCCAAGCCCGAAGGTATGGCTTTCATTATGTAGTTGGGTATTTTGGCTTACTTATCATGGAAACTTTTGGGCATGGATTAGTGGGGGGATTCAACGAAAAGAATGGGCTTGGTTTGTACTCTTGTCTCCTCTGTCTAAATTGGTGATTAACCTTGTATCCCAGTCACGTCGGATCTCCTTTCTTAGCTACTAGCTTTAGGGTTGGCACTACATGGAAAACCTTGATTTTGGCTGCATGATCCTGCTTCCCGACATCACATACATAACTCATGCCCCTCGCCCCCTCGGCTCATTATAAACCCTTTCCACATATCTCCCATCTGGGTCCACTTTTGTCCATTGGGTCCACAAGGAGTTACCCTCCCCCTCTTATTGTCCACACTTTGGGTTGGGCTTGGAACGATACCCCAGAGGTTGATGTAACTAAAAATAAATTAAGAAGCACAATTTGGCCTCTCAATAGGAAATGTACCACAAAACGCAAAAGATGGAAAGGACATAAAAATTTAGCACGTGGGAAAATCCAACATGAGCTCTACCCCCCTCATTATGGCCATCACTCTTGGTTCCTCGGGCCCCTTATATTGACCCTCTGCATCATCAAGGAACCCATGATTGTCCCAACCCTTAGCAAGCAATGAATTGCCCAACCTAAAGGGGGTATTCACTATTATATCTCACACATCATGCTCTCATTTGTGGAAACCCGAGAAGTTATAAAAGAAAAATTAATAAAAGGAAAAAGGCATATGAAGAAGGGTGGAAAATGTTGATTTCAGCTAGCATCGGATGTGCTCTAAGCCTCAAATTTTGCAGGGAGGCTTGGGCATAGGTATTCCAAAGAACCCAAAAAGCATTTTGGGAAATTCGACACAAAAGTGATTTTATTAAAATAATTAATATTTTTAATGGGGTTCCTATGTCTAAACTTAAGAAAATTAAAATATTAATGGGTATTAATCTAATTAAAGATTAAACTTCTAAAATAAGTTATGGATCAATTCAAAATGATCTGAGCCTTGGATTAAGTTTTAATCTAGGTCGTTGGTTGCCCAACGGGAAGATATAAGAAGGGACTTGTGGGTCATTTGGAAAACAGACAGAGAGGTTGAGAAAATCGATTTTCTAAGGTGAGAAACTCTCAGGAGGAAAATCAATTGAGGAGATCTTGCAGCAGAGGGGCAGCGAGAATTCGGAGAAGGAATTTCCAGAGAGTACAAGGCAAAGAGAGGACAAAAAGACTTTTGGAAGAAGACCGAAACTGGCCTACACAGTGCTGACATAGAGGCAGCGCAATCAGAGAGGAGAAGTCGAGTTTTTGTTGAGGGAATTCAAAGTTCAGTTGCCGAAAGCCAGGGTGAGCTTGGGAGGCAGGAAAGTCGATTTCTCAGCCAACAGAGAATCCAGAGTAGAGAGACAGGGTAATACCCAAGAAGGGTGACACAGAAGCTACCCAGGGTGACGCAGTTATGTGCAGAAGCCACACAGAGGGTGACACATAGCCTCTAGAGCTGAAGGATCAGTCACTGATTCTCCATAGACAGGGTGAGATCATTTCACCAGTGTTTTGTTGAATTTTTCTCTGTAAAGGATTGCTAGTTGAGCATCCTAGGTTTGTACTCAGAATTTTCTCCTGCATAATAATAAACCCTCAGAGCTGCTGCACCAGTTTTCCCGCATTGGATTTTTCCGGGGACTATTTGTCCAAAACTAATTGTGTCCTATGTGTTGCATTGTTCTTTCTTGCTCAGTGTTTTGTTTCCACAAATATATAAATTAAGTGAAGGTTGTAGATGTATTTACTTCGAAATTTACCGTAGAAGACAATAAATACCCTATATGATTTAATCAAGTAGGAGAAGTAACAACAGTTTTCTGCAGTAGGGATTCCAGTGTAGGAACTTTCACAGAGAACAAAGGTCGAGGTAAGTCATGTACAACGATTGTTGCCTCCTACATATATACACCCAAGTGTGGGCTTCTCTTATCATAGCTACCCTTGTACTGTGGAATGTGGCTTGAAGCCTTCCCCTGATGCCCCATTCTGTTCCATCATTTATTCACATGACACCTGCTTCTTGATAGATGTACTATGGACCTGTCAATCCATTAAAGATTTAAACCACCTAATAGGGTTCTTGGTTAACCTCCTTTTTGAACTTGGAGACACTTGTGTGTTCTAAAGCCCATTATGGAAGGACATGGCACTATGAAGTGTCCACTTCGTTCCATGATTTGTAAGGTCATTTACTCGATTGCACTAATGATTTTTTGTACTGAAAGGTGAGGAGACACATTATCTTATACAAGATAGCAGGTGGGTCATCATCTTCGATTTGGTATCCCTATATGGGGTCCAATCTCTCAAGAGGGTCATAATGGCATTTGTAGGGTGAGTGTTGAGAGCCATGGGCCTCCACTATAGTAGAGAGCAGATAGCCACATCATGGGGTCCTTCAGCTCCACTCCTTCTTGCTCGTGTTCCATTTATTTGACAATGATGATGCACCTGCACCACCTTGCCCAACCGGCTACACACTTACACCACACACTTGGTAGTTGATCGAGGGCCCAGATGAGGTTGTGTCTCACTATAGGAGACAAAGGGAGGTCTTGCATCATTATTCCAACCGTTACATACAGGATATAGGCTTGTTCCATCTATTTGGAGACCATGAGGATGTCTTTGTGCCCCCATAGCTATTTGGGAGCACCACAGGTCATTTGCTTGGATATCAAGGGGCTAACCCGTTTATCACTATATTTGAAGCCCTTCCATTCATCTTGGCACATGTTGGAATCCATTGGGCCTTTCAAGGGCCATTTGACCTATTGTATCTACCATTTAGCGCTCTTGAGAGGGTTATATTTCATGTTATGGAGCTATCTTGGTGGGCTTGTCACCAAGTAATGTTATGCGGCACGTTATTTTATTATTATAGGCATCATTAGGACTAATTAGGCTAATCGAACCCTTAGAGGATGATATAAATTGATGATAGGCTCATTCTCTTCTCATCATCACTTGGATTTGTATATTTATCTCTTCTTGAGAATTTCGCTATAGCTATTAAGGAAAAATTGGATGAACATTAATGCATTTTGATATTTGGAAATCTTTTCTTGATCTTGGAGCTTGGTTTTCTCTATTTGATGATTGGATATACTCGCTATACTTGTAAGTGTCGTTTCATGGTCTATTTTTATTTTATGTGCTCATGTATAATGTATGGAATTTTCTCTCATGAAATCTAAGTTTCTACTCTAATGAAATGTGAATTTTCCAAATCTTGATCTTGTGAGGGTATTGCATGTTACATGATTGGGTATAGTGAATGAATGTTCCTAGAGGTACATTATCTCAATAGTTTCCTTGATAAGTCCTCAAATTGCATCAGTAAGAAGTATAAATTTCTTTGCCAACCTAGTTGCTGCCTTTATGGCTATGTGAATTTGTTGGGAAACTCCTTGATTAGGTAAAATAAACTCCAAAACTTGAAATCTCATTAACTCTATTCTCCCAATAGACTAGGCATTGGTCTTATCCTTGGTTATCACTTCAACGAACATCTTCTCACCTCTCTCTCTCTTTTTCTAAGCCCTAACCCTAGTGTCTCCAAGGGCATCACACAAAATATATTGCAGCCATCCATTTTGTGAGCGAGTTGGACTACAACGGAATTGGGCTATCCTCTAAGCCCTCGCAAATTTTGAGAAACTTCTTGTGGCTAGATTTGAAATTATCCCATGCCCTAGATCCAATTGTGCTATTAAACCTAGGCTTCATTGGTTAGTGTATTCATTGAGGATAATTACATTGAAAAATAAATTCAAATCTAATTTCTTTGATCCTTTTCTCCTCCCTTACTTGGTCAAGACCTTTTGTTTGAAGTTTCACTCAAAACCCTTGACCTTGTTTGGGTTCTGTTGTCGCAGCTACAACATCCTCCAAAATTTTGGCCTACATCCGAATTTCGGAGCCTAGTTTGATTTTTCATGTTGTCGTCACAAGTATTAAGAGCTATCACATGTGTTTTCTTTAACTGTTATTTGTCTCGTTTGGAAGAAAATGAAAGTGTCATCTTCTAGCATGTTGATTGTTGCACATTACATGAAAGCTAGTTTTGGTTGTTTCAGGGGGTAACCTTTGTGTAAATGAGTTGGTCTTACCATGTAAAAATGTATCACACTCATTTCCAAATTTTTAATCATTGTTGCACAAGTGTCATCATTGTCATCACAAAGTGTAGTTTTGGTGTCGCACTTGGTATACGCTGTCGTAAAGTAGTCGCATTGAAGAAAGTATGTTGTTCATGTGTTATGAGTGTTCCATGTTGTGTCGTCAAGTGATTTAAGTGTGTGATCATGTTCAAGGCTTGCTTTTGTTCATCTTCATCTCACTAATCCGTCAAAACTAGGAAAACTCCCCAACCGGGCCACTCAACCTCATTCAACCCTTCTGGACTGCACACTGCACACAATATCAGTCCTCAAGCAGCAACCTTGTGTCTTGGTACTGCACAATGTGCAGTTTTTTCCTCCCAGAACTGCACACTACGCAATCTCAGTGCTTAAGCCCAACAGCTAAGCCCCGGAATTACGCAATCTTTCTCTCCTGCCCATCTTGAACTGTGCATTGCGCAGTCTCAGTCCTCAAGCCTTGGCCTTGAGCTCCTGAACTGTGTAGTTGTTCAATCACCTGGTCTCCTGTCGTTCCAGTACTGTGTAGTGGGAAAACTCAGTGCTCAATCTCTCATCTTGGCTCTTTGAACCCCTCAACTGTGTAATTGTCAAGCCTAGTCCAGCCTGAACTGCGCATTACGCAGTCTAAAGGCTCAACTCTCTCTCAGCCTGCCACCAATTTCTAGCTCAGTCAATGGATCATCTTGCAAAATCTTATACTAGGAGTTTATTGAACTGATGTCTCCTTGTCATGAGTGAATTGCAGTCACAGGTACTCTATCATGCTATGACAGAATGATGATGAAGGAAATGGAGAAGGAGACCATGCTACAAGACACTTATGTAGCTGCAAAGGTAGATTGATCAATCAAAATGAAGCAAAGGGACACTAGATTACAACAACAACCTGAGATCAACATAACACTAAAGACTCCTCATCTCTAAGCCATATGGTGGAAGAAGATATCATGTTCTATCTTTCAAGGAGACACAAAGAAAGCAGCAACAAAGAATGGCTTGACATTGCCATGTCATCATGCAATCCCTGTCATCTGTGTCATGTCATGTCATGTCATGAGTCATCATATGCCACATCATTTTTATGGATCATGTAAATTCATAATGGAAAATGTATTGTAAATTGGAAGTCCAAGAGCCATATATAGAATATGAAGAGTCATGTAAGAGTTGAAAAGTCATAGGGAAGTCAAACAGTCATGAGGGTAGTCCACGAGTCACAAGGGACATGAAATATCACCTCATTTGTTATATATACACTCTCATTGTACAAGCAAAGGACTTTTCACCTTGGATTCTCCCACAAGGCATCAAAGAGACGGAGTTAGTAATTTTGGGGAGCAAATAGTGGCTCCAACGCTCCACTATTGGAGCTAGTGATGTTCGTTGTATTCATGTATCTTGGGACTTTTACTTAATACTTGAAGCCCGATGGCCAACACCTTTTCATGCATGGATTGTGAATATTTGTAAGACTATTTTGTAAATGTTTATGATTCATGTTTTCTTTCACCTATACTAAAGTAGTTGAACTATTTTGGTTATTTTAGAGCTTATCATATTGAGAATGTGTTGTAATGGTTACAACGATCATTGCATATGTGTGGACAATTTTGCTTGATGTTAGACGAGTCTTTCCTCTTCGTGTGCATCTTTGCTAAGGTGGTACTATTACCTCCCTCTAAGAGGCTCACTTTTCTTTCCCCTGTAATAGAAGAACCTCGATACACCTACAATTGAACATTCACCAGGCACACTTACTTGCTTTTCGAAAGCACATACACGCTTCTCTCTCTTGTTGACAGCTAAGGCCAAGGCAAATCTTTAAGTAAAGTGGCAATCAGCTCGTATTCTAAATAGGACTCCTACACCAAATAGTGTGAGGCCTAATTCGGACCTCATATTGAGGAGATCACTTTAAATGTTGGCGGGTCTAGCACCGTCAACAATTATGGCGCTAAAAGGAAGCAACCAGTTTTTCATGGTTAATAACCCTACAAACCCACATCATTCTTCTTCTACACAAGGCATCAACATTCTGAGCACCTCTCCCACTCATATTTTTGAATCACGAGGATCTTCTCAGGCTGGCCCGGAGGTGCCTTGCGAAATTACTTACAAACAGATCTGGGCACTCTGACCTATAACTCGTTAGTTAGTGAAAGCTATCGAATTAATTCCTGGAGTTGAAAATCTTCCTCATTTTCCAAAGAGAAAAGAAACAACTCGTACCAATATATTAGTTTCTATAGTGGAAGAGCTGGTTTTTTCCACCCTTGAAGAGTTTGCAGAATCCACAAATGATACAGAACAACAATACCAACTTCCACCTCTGAACGAAGGGTACGAAGATAACGTTGTGCTTTCCGACGATATTTTCCACAAAATAGATGGTCAAGGAGAAGACTCCTTACATGTTGAAGAGGAGGAATGCAGAGAAGAAAACATGGCCAACCAAGATCTAAATTGGATGGTTCAGGGTCCACTCACTCTTTTGGGCATTTTACACAAGATGCCAAGACACCTAGAAAAGTTGTTAACAAAATATGACCCTAACAAGTCAATCAAAGAGAAAGACCACTTGGATAACTTCTACCTACACCTATAGATTCTCTAGGTACATTATGATGATGTTGCATGTAGACTCTTTCCTTGTACCTTAGATGGTAGAGCAATTGTATGGTATCATAGTCTTCCTGTAAACTCAATTCAGAATTGGAGGGGTTTTAAAAAGTTCTCTCGAAAAGTTTGTAGATGATAAGACCCCGACCATGCTATTAAAGGAGTTAGGGAATTTAAAGATGGGGGAAAAGGAGAAAGTCAAGGACTTCAATTAGAGGTTCAATCGTATATTGAACAAGTTTCCCCTGAATACCAAGACTCATGATTCAATTACTATTGATTACTTCACTTTTGCATTACCAACCAGCATTATGCAATCTATAAAGAGAGTTGCGAAAAAGACTTTGGCACAAAATTTTGAGGAAGCCATCGCAATTGAAAAGGACTTGCATGTGATTGGAATCATTGTTGATGAAAAATCATATATAGACTCCAAGGAAGCTAGCAAAAGGTCTCGGGCCTCATCAAGCAAGGCCAAGGATAAAGAAGCTAAAAATCTTGAAAGCTTGACCAGGACCACCAAATCTCTGTCCAATGAGCTGGCATTGTTGAAAAAAAGGACAAGCAAGACCACTGTCAGCAGCAAGCCTCCTAAATTAAACTTCTTGAGAAGGAACAATAACAACAACAGTAAGAATCAACCAGCTAAGTTTGCACAAAGATCAAATGTTGTATTGAATGTTAAGAGCATGGGCATGGACTAATACTGTTCTTTCCATCAAGAATATCATTCAAAAAAGGCATGCCCACAATGGAACCACAACATGAATGCTTTGGATGCACACCTTATTGATATTGTACTTACAGATGAGAAGACTGAGCAAACAAAAGAAAAGGAAGAACCGGCTACAGCTGAAGACACTGTGGGTGTTGGACATGAAGTGAATACTTTCAGTTGTGTATTCACTTCTGAAAAGAAAAATGTTGAAGAACCACCACATTAATCGATACAAGTTGAGAAGTCAAGGATCTGTTTCTGAACAGGAAGTGATGAAGGAGAAATTGAAGGAGCAACTGCTAATAAAAATACATCGCCCATAAACCTTGCTCATAACACTCAGAGTAAGTCCCTAAAATGCTACTACAGTGAAGAACACTTCGACCAATAGAAAAGCAAATCTACCATTCTGGAAGTGTCAAACAAAGTCACTCCTCCAGAAACTTTATCATTAGCTGTTGTGTACGAAACGATTGATTATAACATAGTGGAAGACATGAAGAAAGATCACGCAAATATCTCAATCTTTGAGCTTACAAAGATAGAAAGCCAGCGAGAGTTGTTTATCCAAGCCCTTTCACAACCTTCATAAGGTGACAACGCTTCTTCCTCTCAGAAGGTGTCTAGTAAGTCTTCTGGTCCTCTAGAATCAGTTGTTAATGCTATAATATTATAAGCTAACACTCTCTGCCCTCTGTTTTTATTGGCTTTCGAAATTTTCAATTACAATGTCCATAATTGTTTTGTCAATTCTGATGCATCTGTGAACGTAATCCCATTATTTGTCGCAAAGAAAATCAATGCTAAATGGGATAAAACTGATCCACAAATAATTCAGTTGAACAAGTCTTTTGTCCAAACTATTGGTGAACTCAAGAATGTCCTTATTTGAGTGTCGTCTAATCAATGATTTCACCAATGTATAAACATTGTGATTATGGACATCCCTAAAGGCTACAATGTACTACTCAGTAGAGACTAGTCTAGCAAATTACAGGGTATTTTGCTATTGATTGGTCGTATTTATGGCTTCCATATAAAGGCAGAAATAACCAAATCCAAGTGGAATCAGAGTCTTACATGAAACACATTGTCACACCTCTCGAGGGGCATAATGAGCCTGTTTCTTTTGTACACTTAATTTTTGGCAATTTCATTTTGGAAACTGACTTTGGGTGTTATCTTGCTCAGCCTTCCCCAGTCCCACCAGACACAATTGGAACTCCTTCCTAGTCTAACTAGCGGAAATGACATAGCTATTGTATTTTTGATGTTTGAATTTTATATTTTGACAGTTCAAAGACACAAGAGGGCTCTAGTGCTAGTTGTGTTTTAGTAGACCCGCAACAGAGAAGACACCTGATCTCTTGCCACTTGGAATTTGAGTGCGCCAATAACACCGCAGAATATGAAGCACTCATCTTGGGCCTTCAAAAAGCTATCAATGAACAAGTTGGAGTTCTCAAAGCAATAGGTGACTCTAAGATCGTCGTACCATAGGTGAAAAATACTATACACTGTGTGTCACCTAATCTTAAAGGTTATCAACAAGAGGTATGGCATTTAATTTCAGAATTCCAAGCTTTCAATATTGTTTATGTTCCTAGGATACGTAACGCAACTATAAACACATTATAAAATGATGTTGCTAGGTTGTCACAACTTAGGGACGACTTTTCTAATGAAATTCTTTATAAGCCATTTGTTCCTGAAAATATCATTAATTTACACATTTTCAATGTTGACTAGCAGATACTACATTTCATGGCAACGTTGATGTGATAAGAGATGTAGCCATAGACGAGGACGAGCACGATAAAGCGTTGCAGGATGTAGCTCGAGCGAATAAATAGAACCCCATGCCTAAGCGTGTGGTATCATTAGAAAAGTTGTATGACTTGAAAAATTGCTTTAGAGGACTGGTAAACACCAAGACCCATAGTTCAACACTATCACATGAAAAAATTAATCTTGGCACAGAGAACGATCTGAAGTTCATCAATCTCTGTACTTGCTACACACCTTAAGACCGGCAAGCCTTTATCTTCCTTTTCAAGTAGTACCGAGATGTTTTCGCATGGATGTACGATGATCTCAAAACTTACAACACATGAATAATCTTACATGTCATTCCGATTAAAGAAGGGGTCAAGCATTTCCAACAGAAGTTGTGAAAATTTCATCCAACACATGAGCCTCTGATTCAGAAAGAGTAAGGAAGCTATTGGATGCTCGGATCATCTATAAAGTGCAATATTCAATGTGGGTCTGCAATTTGGTCCCAATAAGGAAGAAGTCCAGGGAAATACGACTGTGCGTGGATTTCCAAAATCTTATTCGCACCTCGAACAAAGACAATTATCTAGTGCAGTCAATGGAAAACATATTACAGACAGTATCGAGGTTAAAAATGTTTTCTTTGCATGACGGATTTTCTAGCTACAACCAGGTTCTACTGTCAGAACCTCACTGGCTGAAAACTACTTTCTGAACAAAGTGGGGCACATTCACTTTTATAAGGATGTCATTTGGGCTAGTTAATGTTGGTGCAACCTTCCGACATGCAATGGCCATGGATTTCACGATTTGATAGGTCAAAGCATAGTGGTGTATCTTGATGATGTCACGATGTTTTCGAAGAAGACATCCGACTAATTGCGCCATTTCAAGAAAATTTCCAAGCGATATGGGATATATCTTAATCCCAAGAATAGCATTTTCACAATGTCTGAGAAGAACCTCTTGGGCCACATCATTTCAAAGAGTGGGATTAAGGTGGAACATAAAAGGTTCAAGGCCATTACACAAATCCTCTTCCCAGTGAACAAGAAAGCCATGTAATCCTTCTTGGAGAAGATAAATTTTCTCCGCAAATTCATCTCTGACTATGATCAAATAGTGAAACCAATGCTGTAGATGGTCAAGAAGGATACAATATACAAGTGGGATAAGAGAGAAAATGATGTGTTCTCTTGTATAAAGCAAGAAATCACAGAGGCACCAACCCAAACTTCAGCAAGGATTTCTTTCTCTACACCTTTGCTTCTAATACTTCCCTTGCCTCTATGCTTACACAGAAAGATGATCAGAACAATGAGCGGCCTATATCCTTCTGAGTGCCAGCTTGCAAGGACCTGATCTTAACTAGCCCGCCATTGATAAACAAGCTTGTGTAGTCTACAAGGCGGTACATTTTCGGCCCTATCTCTTGAAGAACGATTTTATTATCTTTGTCCCACACCCAGTAGTCAGATCATTGTTTGTTCAACGAGAGTTGGGTGGGAGAAGAGCGAACTAGATGACTGGCTTACAAGAATATGATCTCGAATTCAAGCCAGTTTACATTATTAAGGGCCATGGTCTATGCCAACTAGCAGGGAAAGCAATGAATACACCAGAAGATGATTCATCTAGGTGGGAGCAGGAGATCGAGATGTACAATGTTGAGTGAGTTACCCTCATTAATACTCCAACCTCTTGGTATGCAGATGTATGATAGTATCTTGAGCATGGTATTCTACCCTCTCACTTGTCTGCGAGATAGAAGAGGGCAGCCAGATTGAAAGCTCTATCTTATCAATTGGTACATAGGATGCTTTTAAGGCAGCACCACAACAAATTCCTGCTCAAATGCTTGGAAGAACTAGATTCAGAAAAGGTAGTGCATGACCTCCATGATGGACTAGCCAAACGGAACTTCATGGGTGACACCACAACACACAAAGTTATGCGAGTTGGTTTTTATTGGCCCATACTTTTCAAAGATGCCAACGCTTACACCTGTAAGTGTCCGGTCTGTCAGAAGTATGTCAGCCAAGAAGAGAAGTCAGTTGTGCCACTGCAGCAAATCGTCGTAGAAGAACTATTCCAAAAATGGGTCTTAGATGTTATCAATGAGATCTTTCCGCACTCATCAAAGCAAAACTGCTATATCCTCATTGCTATAAATTACTTCACGCGGTGGATAGAAGCAATTCCCCTTAAGCAAGTGAATGGTCAAGAGGTCATAAACTTCCTCAAACAAAATATCATTACATGATTTGGTGTTTCGAATTCACTTGTTTTTGACAATGCAACATCCTTTAAATCGTTATGAAGTTATATGAATTTTCATTGGAAAATGGCATCGTATTCAAAAATTAAGCTAATTATTACCTGCAGGGAAATGGTCTTGATGATTCTACCAATAAGAACCTTATTCGTATTATCAAAAAGACTGTTTTCTCTAAACGGAGGAACTAGCACTCTACTTTGGTGAACTCCCTATGGGCTAACCGAGTCACACCTAAGCCTTCTCTTAATATGTCTCCTTACTTCCTAGTGTATTGAAAAAAAGCCATCCTACCTCTTAACATCTATTTTCCTGCCCTTCAACTTTCCCAGGAATCCCAGGGTAAAACATGCCAATTGGTTCAGACTAGGATAGATACCCTCCTCAAACTGCGGTACGAAAGAAAGAAAGCTAAAGAAAATTTTTCCCTCCACCAGAATCGTATCAAGAGATGGTTTGATAGGAAGTCTACAGGGAAAAATGAATTCAGTGTGGGTGACCTGGTCTTGAAGTGGGATAAATACCACCAAGACAAGGGTAAACATATTAAGTTCCAATCTCTGTGGTTCGGATTGTACATTGTGCGCGAGAAGCTTGGCCATCACACTTATCATCTCTAATATTTAGATAGGAAGACTGAAACGCTTCCTGTTAATGGCCAAGATTTAAGACAATACTTTCAATGATGGTCTAGGGTTGTGCCCTACCCTATGTACATAGTTTGTTATTTTTGTTGTTTGTTTTATTTAGTCTTGTGTTCTTGTTTTTCATTTATGTAAATAAGCATCCTGTGTAAACATGCTCTTTGGCTTCATTGCATGTGGTTGAATTGAAAAGAATCTTGTGATACTACAACATTTGGCTAACCTTTAGTCCTTCTTCTTCATCTTGGTTACATCTTCTCGTCAATGATGTTCTGACAGAAAATACGATCCTTGCGCAAAGAGAGATTTGTGCCAAGCCATGATATTCGTGTCTATTATGGAAATCTTACACATTCACTCAGTTTTTATGTTTCAGTGTTTTCCACGCTAATCCAATTACTAGAGAAGGAAAAGGGGAAAATCTTAGTGAGAAAACCAATATCAGAGGTTTTATATATACTTCTCTGGAGGGACAACCTCTTCTCCTCTCAATAAGTCAAGATCCCTCTTCCACCCATGAAATAAATAAGTCTCGATGAACAGTTCTATAAAATAAATATATTAAGGGCAAAAGAAGAGAAAGGCTTCTTGCACAGGGAGGTGAAGAAAGCAACTTCGCTGAGGTACTATCTAGGCTCACTAGTAGTGGAGCAATGTTTGTGTCCCTAAAGTGACTGCACTGCAGTGTGAAAATTCAGCTAACCCTGAATCCTATTGCAGCAACTAATGTTAATTCTTCTAATTGTTAATTCAATTAAAAATTTTACTTGTTGTGTGCTACGACAAATATTGAATTAAATACACTACAACCTTCACAAATAAAATATTGTGGAAGAAATAAAATGTTGGAAGAAATAGATACACAGAAACAAAATACACAATTATTTTTGGACTAAGTCCCCAAAAAAACCCAACTCGGGAAAACCGATGCAGTAGCTGAGAGTTTTAATATTATGCAGTAATGAAAATCTGAGTACAAACTATGGATGCCCAAACTGTGTATCCAAATAGAGGAAAACTGGCAAAAATAACTAGTGAGGAAAATTCCTCACTCCATAGGAAATCTGACACTGAGCTCAACTCGAATTGAGTTGCTCCTTTCTTCCTCTGCACAATGACTACGTCAGCCTAAGTAGTTACTGCACCTCACAAGCTCGGAACTGCGTCTACTCTCACTGTCTCATCAACTGTTGTCTGGGAAACTGTTTCTCTTTGCCTCCAAACCCTCTGACTAGCTTCTGGCTCAAAATCTCGACTTCTCCCCAACAAAAAAGAAATCTCCTCTAGAGGGCTCTGCACTGCCTCACTGTGGCAATCACTGCCTCTCAGCAATGTACTCGCCGGAACTGAAAAATATTCCTCCGACCTTACTATCTTTGCCCCTTTCTCACTGCTTCAATCTCACTGAATCACTTCTGACAACACACAGCTACTACTCTAGAAATCGATTTCCCAACAAAATCGAACTGCTCAAGTGTGTTGTCCAAGCCCCATTGACTTTCTTCTTATAACCCTCTTTTGAGACTTCAACGACCATGATTGAATCTTAATCGATGGCTAGGATTAACTAGAAATTGATCCATGTAATCTTCTAGAACATTTTCACCGTGACTTAATTAATTCTAATTAATTAGTCATATTCCCTAAGTTTAGATTTAGGGAATATTTAATAAATGACTAATAATCTAATTAAGTCACTTCTAGGTGGAATTTCTAGAAATGATTTCTGGATTTTGGAGATCTCATGTATTCTAGCCTCTCCACAAAATTTCGTGGCTATAACACATTCAATGCTACAAAAACTAACACTCCTAGTGAGCAATGTGTTCTAATGTTGTTGCCCCATGTAGCAACACCCTGTCTCTGCATCATCTACTGTCATGTTGTTGATGTCTATATGCTGCTGCCCACCAACTACTGCGCAACTTTGATATGTGCTACTGCTGACCCTGGAAAACCACTGTCAACACTGCATCTGTACTGCAACTCCCTCTCCATTTGTTGTTGCTGCAACTGCAACATCTCCAACTAAAAAGCATCCAAAATACTAAATCAACCGTGATCAGTATGATACATCTGTCACCCGAGTCTCTAACTGCGACTAGTATCTAAGTTGTCACTGAGGCATTTTCACTGCTACTAACTCTGCACTATGCCAACTGCATTGTTGCCAACTCTGCACTGCACTCCCTGACATCTGACATGCAACTAGACTCTGCATTTATGACTCTGGCATCTGACTACATCTACTGCCACTGATCCATCCTGCTACTTAAATGTTGTGGGCTCCCGTAGCAAGGTTCTGATTCAAGAGGTGGACCTCCTTAAGAATCCTACCCATCTGTAGCACTCTGGGGCTATAGCACCAGGTCACCCCATTTCACTCCTGTGGGTATGTCTGCAAACACGGTAAAGTCTTCCTCCAGCCTGGAGGAAAGCCTATCAATCTCTATTGATGCTGCCTGTTGGTCCTGATTTTCCTCCTTGTCCTTCTTCCTGAGAGGACACTAGGTGTTGTAGTGGCCAAGCTCACCACATCTGAAGCACTTGACCTTCGAAAGGTCCTTCTTTCGCTCCTCCCCCTGTCCCTGACTGGGACCCTTTGATGCGAGGGCCATATTCTCCTCCTCCTTCACCTGCTCCGAACTGTTGTTATTGCCATTGATGGAGATCTTCAGTAAGCCTCGCCTAAACTCCTCCTGCTACAGATTGGCGCACATCCTGTTCCACTTTGGCAAGGATTCTCTACCCGAAAATCTTTGGACGAATACCTGCCACTCCTCGGAGACACTATTGAGTGCCATTCGTACAAGCTCTGTGGATTGAGGAGCTACTCCAATAGCTAACAACTGATCCTCGATCTCCTGAATCCTGGTGAGGTAAGGGTCTATGTGTTCCCCTTTCTGCATCCTGGTACATCTTAGTTTCTCCTCCAAGTATACCGTCAAGAATCAACCTCTTTTCCCTCACCATCTCCTTTTGGTATTCCCTCAGCTGATCTGCATCCTTGGGGATAACTACCATTGCATCGATGAATGGCTTCAGACCATATTCATCTAGAAGGAAGGACATCCTTGCCTTCCATATGACATAGTTGAAAGCACCATCCAACCTGTCCTAATCTCATAGTCCAGCAGTGGCCATCTCAAAAATAAGTTGAAATCCTCCTCTTCTCTTCTGCTCAACTATTGCTAGGCTCGACGCACTCCCTACTAGAGTGAGTAAATCTTCTCACAACAACTGTTGATTTGAAAGAGAAAAATTAACTTCTGAAGCTAGAAGTCCCCTCAGGAAAATTTCCCTTAGTGTGTGCTCTTTCTTCCTTCTGATGCTATTTTGCACTAGAAATTGTTGCAAAATACTACATCCAGTTAGAGATGTGCTCTGCAAGGAAAAGATTGGCTGCCCCCTCTGCCTCTGGTAATCCCTGCAATGGAGAAATCTGATTTCTCTATCGCTTTCTCAAAGAAACCAGTTTCCTTCTCGACAAATTGACCCTCTTGGCCAGGAAACTACACTGCCTATGAGAGTTTAGAACTGCTACTAACGCAGAGCTATGAAATTCCTCTTCCCTTTTGCAACTGAGCTCTCCAGCTTACAATCTGCCCTATGATACCATGTGAAAATTCAGCTAACCCCGAATCCTATTGCAGAAACTGATGTTAATTCTTATAATTGTTAATTCAATTAAACAATTTACTTGTTGTGTGGTACGCAAATATCGAATTAAATACACTGCAACCTTCACAAATAAAATATTGTAGACAAAATAAAACGCTGGAAGAAATAGAAGCACACAAAAAATACACCATTATTTTTGGACTAGGTCCCTGACAAAACCCAACTCGAGAAAACCAGTGTAGCAGCTGAGGGTTTTAACATTATGCAGTAATGAAAATTTGAGTACAAACTATGGATACCCAAACTAGCTATCCAAACAGAGGAAAACTAGAAAAAATAACTAGTGAGGAAAATTCCTCACTTCACAGGCGATCTGACACTGACCTCAGCTCGAATTGACTTGCTCCTTGCTCCCTTTGTGCAATCACTGCATCATCCTACGTAGTTACTGCCTCCCACAAGCTCGGAACTACATCTCCTCTCATTGTCTCGTCAACTGTTATCTGGGAAACTAATTCGCTTTCCCTTCGGACCCTCTTCCCAACTTCTGGCTCAAAATCTCGAGTTCCCCCAACAAAACAGAAATCTCTTCTAGAGGGCTTTGTGCTGCCTCATTGTGGCAATCACTGCTTCTCTACAATTTACTCATAAGAACTGGAAAAGCTTCCTCCGACCTCACTATCTATGCCCCTCTCTCACTGCTGCGATTTCATTGAATCACTTCTAGCAACACACAACTGCTACTCTGGAAATCAATTTCCCAGCAAAATCGAACTGCTCAAGTGTGTTCTCCAAGCCCCATCGACTTTCTTCATATAACACTTCATTTAGACTTCAACGAGCACGATTAAATCTTAATCAATGGCTAGGATTAACTAGAAATCAATCCATGTATTTTCTAGAACATTCTCACCATGACTTAATTAATTCTGATTAATTAATCATATTCCCTAAATTTAGACTTAGGAAATTTTTAAAAAATGAATAATAATCTAATTAAGTCACTTCTAGGCTCTGGGTTTTGGAGATCTCATGTATTCTAGCCTCTCCACAAAATTTCATGGCTATAACACATCCGATCCTACAAAAACTAACATGGGGTACTATCTAGGCCTGTTTTCAGTGGTGCAACACCAAAGATGACAAAATGAACTTTGAAAATCTATAGCTCGTGAACTACATTACCCTTCTCCCGATTCAAAACATTGCGATGTGGTTGGATCTATGAGTGTGTTCAACCAAGAAAGGACAAAAGGGGACTAAGTTCGTAGTAAGTGGGGAAACCAAAGTGATATGAACAATGAATCAATAATCCCCGAAGAATTAGACCCTACACAAAAGAATTAACCAAGGTAGAGACACTATAATTCTACCAGTGTGTTGTCAAGCATTGTCGCTGGTGCAACACCCTCCAAAATTTTGGCCTACATCCAAATTTTAGAGCCTATTTTAACTTTTCATGTTGCCGTCGCAAGGATTAAGAGTTGTGGCATGTGTTTTCCTTAATTATTCTTTGTCTTGTTTGGAAGAAAATCAAAGTGTCGTCTTATAGCATGTTGAGTGTCGTACATTGCACGAAAGTTTGTTTTGGTTGTTTCAGGGGGTAACCTTTGTGTAAATGAGTTAGTCTTACCATGTAAACATGTATTGCACTCATTTCCAAATTTTCAAGCACTGTCGCACAAGTGTCGTCAATGTCATCACAAAGTGTATTTTTAGTGTCGCACTTGGTGTAAGCCGTTGTAAAGTTGTCGGATCGAGGAAAGTAGGTTTTTCATGTGTTATGAGTGTTCCATGTTGTGTTGTCAAGTGATCTAAGTGTGTGGTCATGTTCAAGGCTTACTTTTGTTAATCTTCATCTCACTAATCCAACACTTAGTCAAAATTGGGAAAACTCCCTGATTGGGCCACTCATCCTCATTTAACCCTTCTGGACTGCACAGTCTCAATCCTCAAGCAACAACCTTGCCTCTTAGTACTACGCAATGCATAGTTTCTTCCTCCCAGAATTGTGCCCTGCACAATCTCAATGCTCAAGCCCAACCCCTAAGCCCCAAAACTGTGCAATCTTTCTCTCCTGCCCAACTTGAACTATGCATTGCACAGTTCAAGTTGGGCATTTGCGTAGTTGAGCTTCTAAACTACGCAAATGCGGAATCACCTGGACTCCTATCCTTCTAGTACTGTGTAGTGGGAAAACGCAGCGCTCAGGCCCTCAGCTTGGATCCTTGTACCCCTCAACTGCACCCTGTCAAGCCTAGTCTAGCCTGAACTGTGCATTGCACAGTCTCAAGGCTTAGCCTTGACCCTTAACTACTTGAGTTATGCAAATGCGCAATCCCTAAGCCTCTTTCTCAACCTGCCACCCAGTTCCATCTTAGTCAATGGATCATCTTGCAACATCTTAGACTAGGGGTTTATCGTCTTGTCATGACTGAATTATAGTTGCAAGTGCTCTATCATGTTATGATGAAGGAGACGAAGAAGGATACCATGCTAGAAGACACCTCTATAGCTGCAAAGACAGGTTGATCAATCGAAAGGAAGCAAAGGGACATCATATTGTGACAACAGCTTGAGATCAAGATAACACTAAAGAATCCTCATCTCTAAGCCATATGTAGGTGGAAGAATCGAAACATGTTCCATATTTCAAGGAGACACAAGACAAGCAACAAGAAGGAATGGCTTAATATGTAGAAATTTCTGATTTCCCACTCCGGTTTTCAGTTTCACCTTATTTCTCCCATATAGTTAAATTCCCTTTCCCATATCCATACATTCAACAACTGAACAAATAATTTTTTGCTGAAACACAAATTCTGGAAATTTTTCAGAATGCTGGAAATGCAGAAATAAAAAATCAGCAGGTACAAACAGTCATTTAATACATTTGAACACAGTGATTTTTGGTCAATGTGACCCTGGAAAAACCCCCTACAACTCTTGGGGAAAACCAGTTCAGCAAAAAATCAGCAAGCAAATTTACAACTTATCTCTTTTCCCGTGCCTCACAGCAAACTGGAAATTACAGCAAACAGGACAGTAATAAATGTTGTACGGCCTCCTCGATTTTCGTGCCCACTTTCAGCATTAAACGTTGTTGTACGGCCTGCATTAAATGTGATATACGGACTGCAATAAATGCAATGTACGGACCTCGATTTGCATGCAGAAAAAAATAGCAAACTGCTCCTCGATTTCTGTGCAAACCACTCCTTGATTTCTATGCAAACTAGTTGTACGGATTTCTAGAAAATCGTGCCAAAATCAACCTTTCACTTTGTGCTGAATCAGCTGTACAAATCTGCTCAACTGCTGCCTTGGAATGTGTACCAAGTTGTTGTCTCCTTCTCCTCCTTGTCCAGAAATCTCGCTTGCTCTCTTGCTCTCCTTCTCTCAATCTGCTCATGAAAGAATGAATGACCTTTTGCTTCCTTTTCCTCTTTTAATCTAATCCTAAGTGACTTTTGGGTAACCTCTAAATCCAATGGCTGAAATAGATTGAGATCTAGGGCTGAGATTAAATGCTCATTTAAATCTCACTTTTTTATTTTTTAACTCACCCCACTTTAATAAAGACCCACTTAGTCATTTATTTCCAAAGTCATTTTTCCTTTCTAATTTTACATTAACTTTATTAAAGTCACTTTAAAAATAGACTTTAGTAACTTTATCACTTAAAGTCACTTTTAAATTAGATTTTAACTTTATAAAAAATTATAAAGTCACTTTAGGAGAAAAATTAAAATCTTTTGGACACTTTTCCCTAGGCCAAAGATCAAAGCCTAAGGGAACCACATGTCCTCCGGTACCAAATTTCAACACTCCCTCTTACCGAGGAAGGTGTTCCTCACCACACCCATCTTGTCTCTGAAGTAAACATGCTTTCCCCGTGGTAAGGCTTTGGTAAGAATGTCTGCTACCTGCTCATCAGTGGAAATATACTCAAGCTTCACAGCTCCCTTCTGAACATAGTCTCTGATGAAATGATATCTGATCCCGATATGCTTTGACCTGTCATGAAATACTGGATTCTCCGTGAGTTAAATGCAACTCTGATTATCACAGTAAATCACTGAAGGTCTCAACGGCTGAACAAATAAGCCAAACAACATCTTGCGAAGCCAGATGGCCTCACAACTAGCTAGACTGGCTGCCATATACTCTGCTTCTGCTGAAGTCAATGCTACTGACTGATGCTTCCGGCTGAACCATGACACGACTGCCAAACCCAACCCAAAATAGCACCCTAAAGTGTTCTTCCCATAGTTGCGGGGGAGCGCCCCCCCCCCCCTTCGAACTCGCTCCCGAAGCGCGCTCCGGGCGGGAGCAGCTCGGGAGTGCGCTCCCTAAATCGCTCCCGGACGGGAGCAATTTTTGGGAGCGCGCTCCCTACCTGAAATTATGCGCTCCCTGCCGATTTTGGGAGCGTCTTAGGGAGCGGCTGCTCCGTCGCTCCCGGAGCGATTTTTAAAGCCCGGGAGCGATCGGGGAGCGATCGCTCCCGATCACTCCCAGGCTTTAAAAAATCGCTCCGAGAGCGATTTTGAGCTGGCCGGGAGCGGGTCGGCGGAAAAAAATTCCGCGGACCCGAAAAAAATCAAATTTTTTTAAAAAAAAAATTGTTTTAAAAGGCCCATTGGGCCTA
>APFE031588380.1:267894-284967 GCA_000404065.3 Pinus taeda
GACCGCTCACATCAGAATGAATCAAATCAAGTATCCCAGTCGCTCTGCTGTCACTGCTAGGAAAAAGGGATTTGGCAAACTTGCCCATCGCACATCCTCTGCAAGTATCAAAGTGATCAGCACTGAAATCTGGCACACCTGTAGTGATCTCCAGCAAGGTCCTCAAGGCTCCATGATAGATATGTCCCATCCTGCGGTGCCAAATCTCACATAGCTCAGAACCGCTAGCTTTGTTGTCGGTACTACTACTTAATGCCACAAGGGACTGGAATGCAAACTTGTACACCTTTGCATGGCGTACACCTATCACTCTAGCTGAATCAGCTAGAGTGCCCCTGGAATACATCAACACCTATCCTCCCCTGAACAGTATCTCATATCCTCTGTCCTCCAAAGTTGAGACGGATATGAGGTTTTTCCTCATCCCTGGCACATAAAGAACATCTGTCACCTTCAAGGGAGGTTTGGACTCCCTCTGAAATGTCAGTGTCCCCACCCCGACTGCTCTAACAACTCTGTCATCACCGAGTACTACCTTTATATCAGTGCCACTCTCTTAAAGCTCAGAGAAGTACTCACGGACTCCTGTCATGTGACGTGAAGCCCCACTGTCCACATACCAGATACCTAAAGATGCTCCGCTAATCGAGGGAAAAGCATACTCCCTCTGAACCTGTGTGGCAGGTGATACTGCACTAGAGGACTCATACGTAGTGAACCCAAACTCCCGGTCAAAACGAACTGCAAAGTCCTCAACCTCTGCTGAAGCTGCCACGCTCTGGTTCTTCCCCTTCTTCTTCTTCTTCTCCGGACACACAACTACATAGTGTCCCATCTTTTGACAATTCCAACACTTCACCTTGGAATAGTCCTTTTGTGTGTTACCCTGTTTACCTTTACCTTTGCCTTTGCCCCCACCATTTCTTGTGGAAGCCTGCTTCTTCCCTTTGCCTTTTTTGCCTCCTGCTGATAGTGCTACATCCTCATCCTGCTCAACTGGATTGGCTGCCTCAAGCTGACCTTTCCTGATCTTTGTCTGAATGCAATCATCCCAAAACCTCTCCCATTTGGGAACGGTCTCATGTGCACAAACCCCATCAGCAAAGTTCATCCATGAACGGAGGAGTCCATTCATTGCAATCCGCACCAACTCAATGGGTGGAATGACCTCTCGAATTGCTGCCAACTCATCTCTCACATTAGTATTCTTTGTGAGATATTCAGCTGCACTATCATTATCCATCTTAATGTTCTTCAGCTTCTCCTTCAGGACCATTTTCCGGTTCTCATTGGTACTCTGGTAGAGATTGGACAATGCTGTCCACATCTCATGGGCATTGCTCTTTCCTCTCACATGAGGAATGCAATGGTCTTTGACTCCGTCTAGAATCAGCCTCTTACCCTTGTTGTTCTTTTTATTATACTCAGCCAACTGAGTAGCATCAGTAGGCACAACAACAGGTTTCTTTGTGGTATGCACCATGATATCCCAGACTTCTGCCTCCTCAAAGATACTCTGCATTCTCTCCTTCCAAACGTTGTAAAATGTATGCCCATCCAGCCTATCCTCCACCCTCAATCCTAATGACATCCTGTTGTCCTAAAACTGAAAAATAGCACTGTTGTAGTAAACATAAAACTGTTGTTTGTGAAAAATCAGCTTGCTGGAATTTTCTGAGTGAAAAATCAGCAGACTGTAATTTTCCTCCTTGCTGTCCCAAACTGCACTTTAGCACTCAAGCTCTGATACCATGTAGAAATTTCTCATTTCCCACCCTGGTTTTCAGTTTCACCTTATTTCTCCCATATAGTTAAATGCCTTCTTTCCCATAACCATACATTCAACAACTGAAAAAATAATTTTTTGCTGAAAACACAAATTCTGGAAATTTTACAGAACGCTGGAAAATGCAGAAATAAAAAATCAGCAGGTACAAACAGTCATTTAACACATTTGAACACAAAGATTTTTGGTCAATGTGACCTTGGAAAAATCCCCTACAACTCTTGGGGAAAACCAGTTCGAGAGCTCTTCTTTATTTCTGAAAATGCATTTTTACAATGAGAAATATTCAGCGAAAAATCAGCAAGCAAATTTACAACTTATCTTTTTTCCCGTGCCTCACAGAAAACTAGAAATTACAGCAAACAGGACAACAATAAATGTTGTATGGCCTCCTCGATTTTTGTGCCCACTTTCAGCATTAAATGCTGCTATACAGCCTGCATTAAATAAGTTGTACAGACTGCAATAAATGCGTTGTACGGACCTTGATTTGCATGCAGAAAAACAGCAAACTACTCGATTTCTGTGCAAACCACTCCTCGATTTCTGTGCAAACCAGTTGTACGGAATTCTAGAAAATCATGCCAAAATCAGCCTTTCATTGTGTTCTGAATCAGCTGTACAAATCTGCTCAACTGCTGCCTTGGAATGTGTGCCAAGCTGCTGTCTCCTTCTCCTCCTTGTCCAAAAATCTCCCTTGCTCTCTTGCTCTCCTTCTCTCAATCTGCTCATAAAAGAATGAATAACCTTTTGCCTTATTTTCCTCCTTTAATCTAATCCTAAGTGACTTTTGGGTAACCTCTAAATCCAATGGTTGAAATAGACTGAGATCTAGGGCTGAGATTAAATGCTCATTTAAATCTCACTTTTTATTTTTTAACTCACCCCACTTTAATAAAGACCCACTTAGTCATTTATTTCCAAAGTCACTTTTTCCTTTCTAATTTTACATTAACTTTATTAAAGTCACTTTAAAATTAGACTTTAGTAACTTTATCACTTAAAGTCACTTTTAAATTAGATTTAACTTTATAAAAATTATAAAGTTATTTTAGGAGACAAATCAAACTCTTTTGGACACTTTTCCCTAGGCCAAAAATCAAAGCCTTAGGGAACCACCTGTCCTCCGGTACCAAATTTCAACATAATACTTCCATGTCATCGTGCAGTACCTATCATCTGTGTCATGTCATGAGTCATCATGTGCCACATGATTTTTGTGGATGATGTAAATTCATAATGGAAAATGTATTGAAAAGTGGAAGTCCAAGAGCCATGTACAGAATGCGAAGAGTCATTTAAGAGTCAAAAAGTCATAGGGAAGTCAAATAGTCATGAGGGTAGTCCAAGAGTCACAAGGGAAGTGAAATATCGCCCCATTTGTTATATATACACCCTCATTGTACAAGCAAAGGAATTTTCACTTTAGCTTCTCCCATAAGGCATCAAAGATACAGAGTTAGTACTTTTGGGGAGCAAGTAGTGGCTCCAAGCTCCACTATTGGAGCTAGTGATGTTCGTTATATTCATGTATCTTGGGACTTTTACTTAATACTTGAAGCCCGAAAACCAACACATTTTCATGCATGGATTCTGAATATTTGTAAGATTGTTCTGTAAATGTTTATGATTCATGTTTTTTTTCACCTATACTAAGGTAGTTGAACTATTTTGGTTATTTTAGTGTTTATCATATTGCGAATGTGTTGTAATGGTTACAACGATTGTCGCATCTGTGTGGACTATTTTGCTTGATGTTATACGAGTTTTTCCTATTCGTGTGTGTCTCTTTGCTAGGGTGGTACTGTTGCCTCTCTCTTAGAGGTTCACTTTTCTTTCCCTTGCAGTAGAAGAACCTTGATACACCTATAACCGAACATTCACTAGGCACACTTGCTTTTCGAAGGCAGATACGCACTTCTCTCTCTCGCTGACAGCTAAAGCCAAGGAAAATATTTAATTAAAGCGGCAACCAAGGTGTATTCTAGATGGGACTCCTACACCAAAAAGTGTGAGGTGTAAATAGTACCTCAGATCGGGGATATCCCCTTCAATGTTGGGGGTTCCAGCATCGTCAATAGATCCACTTGGGTTTCTTTGTGGTCCCACATCCTTTGTCACCCTAATTTCACAAGGATCACCTTAGGAACCCTATTCTCCTAAGATTCTTAGGTCTAGGGCCTTTCATATCTAGAAATATTCCTCATCCCTAGGTCTAGGTTTCCCTTTAGCCCTTCTTGGAGAGCCATACATCTTGTTTCTTGAGCAAGAAAACCCTATCATCTAAGTCTCCCCTTTGAATAGGCTCTTGGAATCACTACCTCTCCATCATTGATATTCCATGCTTAGTGATTTGTCATATGTCGGGACTCCTCCCATCAGTGAAAGTTCGTAAAGAGTACAGGAAATTGACTGAGGTGACAATGGGTCTTTGTCCCATTGTTTCCACTTGGTCTAGTAGTTGCCCCTTTGGAGCCCCTCCTAGGACCCTTGCTAGATTGAGCGGTACATTTTTGGCACCATTATCGAGGAGGAAGCAGATCTACCTCCCTTGTGAATCATTGAGGAATTGATTCAATAAACGACTTTTCTCATATTCCTCTGGCAACTCCATTTATTGTCAAAACCTCTAGTTTACTCAAAGAAGGCATCATTCCCCATATAATTAAGGTTGTTGCAAAGAGAGGAGAGAGAACTCCAAACCCCAATATAACTAACCTTCTCCCCGAATTTGATGATTTTGGTAGCCCCATTACCGAAATGGAAACTCCTTCCAACACCAACCAAAATCAAAATCAACCCAAAATCCTAAGAAGTAGAAGGCATTTAGCTAGTGTTTTTGGGCCCTTAAAATTAAGTGACAAACCTAAGCCTCTGCCTAGAAATTACAATGATTGGTTGCGCAAATTCAAAGGGAACTTTGATCTTTTAGTTCCTGGATCTTTGCCCCTCCCTACTTCTTTCTTCCCTTGCCTACCTAGATTTTGGTCATCTTATCAACCTACAATCAGTATTTACTATTGTGGTTCACATCCTCTATTTAGACCTCGTCCTGGCCTTTTTCTAAAGTAAATCTATTGTAACACACCCTCCTAGTGCATTCCAGAGCGTTATAACACCCTCCTTGGCTTGGCACAGTGTGTTACCCTTGCTGATAACGCCCTATGTGAGGCTGAGGCCTGCGTTATAGGCCCAAAACTCTGTCTTCCACCCAGTTCTATGGATCTTATTGTTTGGCAGTGTTAGTTGTGGTCTGGTCTTAGGATCTGTGTTGTTAACCTTCTCTTGCTGGTTGCATGCATGATGGTTTTTCTTGGAAAAAAATAGCTTAATTGATTCAATTTTGAAAAGGAAAAAGAAAATAATTTTTTCTTTCAATTAATTTAGTTGGTTGTTTCTAGTTCATTTTGTGTTTTGTTATCTCAGCATTGCATGTCTGCATTTTTGTGTTACGTCTTAGAATTGCATTAGGACTGTTTGGAAAAAGGCATATAGCTACTCTCTTGGTAGAAAATATTATTCATCGAATTGAAAATGAAGAGCATCTTCTTCTGCATGGTTTGAGTGAGTCTCATAAAAATCCATACTCAACACCCCTCCGGAGACATTAATCAAGTTCACTTAAAATCAACCTCGTAATAGAAGTAATCAACAACTCTTTTTGAGGATACACACATATTAGTTGAGGCTAGAGTCTTGGGATAGGCTGTTGTGAGTAAACTTCCCAAGGCTTCGAAACTAAAACTAGTGTCATTAACGAGAAAAAATCCTACTACACTCACATCATCTGGGACAGCTCCTCTAACAAGGGAGCTAAGCGCAAGACAACATTGAAGTGCAAGAGAAGGTAGCTTGCCTTCGATTGCATTGTCGGTATGTATTCTGTGTACCAAAATTCCCTTCGGGGATATTGGAGCTGAGTCGGGGACTTAGATGTCCTGCCCACACAGAGTAATGTTTATGACTGTGATCCCCCAAGTGGTGTTTGTGATTTGAGGTAACCTTAGTAGCCATAATTTTAGGAAAGAACACAAGGTAGCTAGGGCGGGATGCCCTATTACCTAAACAAATGAACCTATTCTGTCTTTGGTTTGTTGAGAGGGTACTCGTCTTCATGAGAGTGCTTGGCCCCTTCTTACCGAGGTTTAGGCAAAGCTTAGGAGTAATCGTAACTGTACATTTGCCTAGCTCTCTCTTATAGCCCTTTGGTATTGGGTTTCATCACCAGCTGGTTGTGGCTATCAAACAAAGTTATGTTCCTTGGCTGCTTATTGGTTGCCTTTAGAATTTTTTTATTTTTAGGCGCATACTCTTTTCTACTGAGACTTATACAAAGTACACTTAAAATTTTGTTCAAACATATCATTCATCGTGGCTAGCTTCGGCCCTCGTTGTTTGTCTAGGCGACAACAAGGTATTCCTTCACTGACTCTGGAAGAATTGTCGAGGTTTAGTGAATTAGATTCTCCTTCTTCATAGGGGAATCAGTCTTTAGTATCAAATACTGAATCACACAATACTTCCCAAGAGACTCTTTTACCTGAGGACTGAAGGCATCTTACCTCATTACAATCCTCCAATTACTGATCTACTTGGGCCTGTTCTTTTTTAGTATTCACCCTTGTACATTATGTCTTCGTCAATTTCCATGTCCAATATCCTAATGGCAACCAGTGGGTCGTGGCCTTTTGTGGACAACTTCGCTCCACCACTACCTCCCCCACCTAATGTCATTTCAACACCGTTGATTGGTTTGTCTACTCATCAGACTATGTTGAACCCAAGTATTCATGCTACAACTGCTTTGAGTGGAGCTCGGTACCTTCCCATCTCTATCCCTTTTGTGTCAGCTTATGGACCTTCGACTACCCCCCTATCAGTGTTGTTAGTACGACTACCTTCAACAACCCTTTCGGTTGGAATCCCATGTTGTGTTCAAACCCCTAGGCCACTATGGCTAGGGAAAATGTTTCCAATATGCATATACCTGTTGGGGGCATCACAGTCCGCATACCTCCCTGGGTAAAATCTAGTCCTTCGCTAATTGATTTGTTTCCTCCTAGTGGTGGTCCTGTGCCTATTGCATCTTATGTAGCCAACAGTATCCCTAAACTCGGTCCTGCTGGATCTATCTAGGCCCCCTCTCCTCAATAGGCATTGAGTCAAGGGGGAAGTTTCCTCCCTGGGGACAATCAGAGCTTTGTCACCGAACATAGCATGCCTTATGGCCCGCCATTTTATATGACCCCACCTCCACCTTCAGGAAACTACTATCTGTTGCAACCCTCGTTCCCACCTGGTCTGATTTAGGGGAACCTACACCATTTCCCTTTCTGGCCACTTTAGATATCCAATATCTATATAAGTTGAGTAACAACACCATCAACCACAACTTAATGTTGCCTCCAATCCCACACAAATCCCTGTAGACATACCGAAATTCAAAGGGAAACATCGAGATGATCCGAAAACTCATGTCACAACTTACCACCTTTGGTGTGTGTCAAATTCTATGGCTAATGACAGTATCTGTCTGAAGCTCTTCCCTCGCATCCTCACTGCCCATGCTGCCAAGTGATACATTGAGTTACAGCAAGCTTCAATGAATACTTTTAATGCCCTTGTTGTGGAATTCCTTAAAGCATTTTCAATTACCTATCCACTATGAAACCGGGACGAAAGCACTCATCTCTTTACGCCAAGATACAACCACCCACATCTCTGATCACATCCATGAATGGAGACGTCAGCAGAGATTGGTCATGGCCCCCCTTCCGAATTATCTCTTAGCAAACTGGTTCTACAAATCTCTTTTACCCCCCATCGCAAAGGATGTTGCCATGGCCGGTGTGGTCACTAAAGACCAATCTATCTGTCATGCCCAACATTTAGCTTGATCTGTATGCAATCTGGCACGCTCTATGATTTGATCCCTAATTCCCCTAGAACTTCCAATGCTCCCACTACTCAACAACCTAGTGCTCATGCTTATGGTATCATTGATGTGACCATTGGGTCTGCTGTAAAACGAACAAGTGGGAAAATTGCCCAGTTATCTGTTACTACCGATCCCATTTCTTTCCAGTCTGTTGCTCCAACAACCATTGCAATCAACTCTGTGCGCTCTACACAAAAACCCAGTGGTAAGAACAAGAAGAATAATAAAAGGACTGCTCCTTTCGAGGAGAAGCAACCAACCTAGCACAACCCCATTCAAAAAGCAACTGCTAACACAAAATCTAAGAAAGGAAAGGAAAAAATTGTCAAGTTCCCCTGCAATATATGCACTGAGGACCACTTAACCTACAAGCGTCCTCAACTTCAAGAGTGCATTGACTTACTTTCTCAAAAGGACTCTAGTTGGACTCCCGCAGTCATGAACTGTGAAAATACGCTGCAATAATTTATTTATTTCTCCTACTTATTTATGATAAGTTATTTACCAATACTTCAGCAAATACCAAAATAAACTCAGTTGCAGACTTCACAAACTATAACTGAAAATTAAACAGCAAGAGAAACATCAGCATATGAACAACCACATTGACACACTTGTTTTTGGACAATCATCCTTAGAAAAAAACCCAATGTGGGAAAACCAGTGCAGCAGATCTGAGGATTCTTATTATTGGCAGTAAATAACTGAACACAATCTAGGATGCTCATCCAACAATCTTTTACAGAGAAAATACTGGAAATCTGAGTGAGTTTTACCTCACTTCACTCAGCAAAATTCCAGCTGATACGACACAAGATTGGCTAACCCCGGCTACTGCGCTACCCTACATCAGCCCTACATCACCTTCTCTGCCCTCTGCTTCAGCTCCCCCGGCTGTTCCAGCAGTTCTGGATTCTGCGTGACAGGCAACTCTTCTGCTTTGTGCTGGCCTTTCTGGCTCTGTGTCAGGACTACATGGGCCTAGACTGGCCTAGCATCATCTCTCCCGGCTAATGCGCTACCTCTCTACATGCTCTCTCCGCTCCTTTGTTTTTTATTTTCCGTAAAGTCCTTCTCCGAGACTCTCTTTGCCCCTCAACTACAAGATCTCCCCAATCGATTTTCCTCCTGAGAACTTCTCACCTTAGAAAATCAATTTCCTCAATACCTCTATGTATCTTCAAGTGAACCCCAAGCCTCCATCTTATACTTTTCTTGTTGAGCTTTCAACAACCGAATTTAAGTCTCTAATCAACAACTAAGATTAAAACATGACTTGATCCGCCTTCAAGATCATTCTCACACATATTTCGATTAATACCCATTAATATTTTAATTTCCCTAAGTTTAAACTTAGGAACTCCATTAAAAATATTAATTATTTTAATAAAATACAATGTGAGTGGAATTTCTCCAAACGGTTTCTAGGTTATTTAGAACTCATGTGCCTTAGCCTCTCCATGAATTTTCAAGGCTATAGCACTTCCAATGCTACCAAAAACTAATATGAACAACCGCTTTCTTGCTCAATAGCAGCAACAACATCTTGTATCGGACCCACCACCACCCCCACAAGGGGGAAATTATGGTTTTCATCCCCCTCCTTCTGGAGAAGGATATTCAGTTCTTTATGCCTTTGAAACTGTTTATTTACAAACACGAGCCAAAAACTACGAGAATGTTGTCTAAAATGCTTTGAACACTGCCTTGAGTTCTATTCCACCACTGCCTAATGATCTGAATATCGAACGGCTTGTTGCTGACCCTGTGATTTGTCCCCCAAAAGGGACACTTTGACACATGACACACAATCCATCTTCCCGTGCTGACCAGAACCACAACATTGTAGAAGATGTTGTGCAAGCACCCGCTGCTATGTTGGCACTCGAAGTATTGCAAACTTGTCCAGCACAATGGAAAGATTTGCTTTCGGCTATTGGCAGAATCAATTCTCAAGATTCCAATCTAGCAATTTTCAACATGGATTCAACCTTGCCTCTCCCATCAGCTTGCATTTCAAGTGCAAGTTATGGTGAAGGGCAAAGCCATCAACCACATTGTTATTGATGAAGGTGCCTCAACCTTTGTCATGGCTACTACCTGTTGGCTCACCTTGGGTTTGCCCCCTCTTTTACCGCCGTCAAATTCCCTCAAAGTGTTTGATGGCCATACCTTCACCCACAAAGGATACCTTGCTAGCTACCCCATCACTCTTGGTGGGAAAACTATAAGAGTGGATATCAAAGTCGTAGATTTCCATCTTGACTATAATCTGCTTTTAGGACGCAATTGGACCTATGCTATGTTCGCCATTGTGTCATCAGTCTTCTACCTCATCCTTTTTCTTTTGGATGGGAAAATTTTCACGATGGACCAACTCTCCTTCTACACGCCTGATTTCTCCTTGCTACCCAGCAACAACATTCCCTTAGTGGGTGGAACACCTTATCGTTACATCAGTATCAATACCGATCTTCTGAAGGGTTCCTCACTCTTAGGTTGTTTTCCTCTTCCATTGCCCGAGGTTCCATTGACCGTCTCAATGGTCTCTACTGTTTTGAATGGCCCAACGGATCCTTGGATCCTCCCAGCCCCTTCTACCATTGATTCTTATGGAGAGCAGATGTTGTTATCACCAACGGAACTTGCTTATCAGGCTATTCAATCTGCATTCGAATCTTGTTAGTTTTTGTAGCATCAAATGTGTTCTAGCCACAAAATTTGGTGGAGGCTAGAATACATGAAATCTCCTAAACCCATAAATCGTTTTTGGAAATTCCACCTACAAATGTCTCAATTAGATTATTAATTGTTTTTTAAATATTTCATAAGTCTAAGCTTACGAAATATGGTCAATTAATAAGTATTAATTGAGATAAGGCGAGAATGATCTAGAAACTCATACCAATTAATCCAAAGATGCTCCTAGCCATCAATTATGTTTTAATCTTGGTCGTTGGTGATCCAACAATGGATTATAAGAGGAGGTCAATGTGGTGATGGAGAAGACACTTGAGAAGTTCAATTTCTTGATAGATCGATTTCCAGAGTACCAGCAGTCAGTTGTCGGAGAGAGCTAGAGATTGAAGAAGTGAGTGAGGAGCAGAGACAGTGAGACTGGAAGAAGTATTCCAGATCCAGTGAGTCATTTGCAGAGAGGAAGAAGAGCCACAGTGAAGGTAACACAGGGGCAGCACAACAACTTCTAGAGGCAAGTTCGATTTGTTGGGAGGGAAAGACGTATTCAGTTCCAAAGGTCGAGAAGGAGTCTCAAAGTATTGGAGAAGCATTTTCCCAGCTAGTAGAGGGTAGAACATCTTCATTAGAGACAAGTTAGAGGCTTGACATCAAGCAAGTTGCATACAGCGGCGCAAAGGCTGACCAAAGGGTCAGAGGGCCGAGTTTCTGTAGGCAAGTTGTGTCGAGGATTTCCTATGGGGTGAGAAAATTACTCACTAGATTTTTACCAATATTTTTCTCTGTAGGATTGTTTGATTTCGGCATCCATTTGTACTCAAAATTTCTCACTACTGCATAATAATAAAATCCTCAGTTTTCGCACCATTTTTCCCACATTGGGTTTTTCCGTGGACTTTTGTCCAAAAATTATTGTGTTAATTTTGTGTGTGTGCTAGCATTTCTCAGCTTCCAAAGTTTTTTTTTGCTGCGGAATTTTATTTGTGAAGGTTGCAGTGTATTTATTTCGATATTTGTCATAGCAAATAAATTGTTAATTTATTAACAATCGGGAGAAATAATATCAATTGCAGTAATAGGGCTCCAGTTTGGAATTTCACATGGTATTAGAGCGCAGTTGATCAGTTGGAGAGCTCAGAAATGAAGGAAAGGAGTTTCGCTACCTAGCAAGGGCAGCAGGCCGAAATTCCCAAGGGCAACGCAGTACTTTTGCTAGGACGCCAAATTTCTTGAGGAGGTTTTTTTTTTAGTGTGGGGAAGAAAAATTCGATCCTTCTAGATTGAGTGATTCCAAAGTTAGAGGGAGCAACTCTGTGCTTTCGTTGGGCATATTTCTAGATGGACGCATGGGGCTTTGCAGCAGTATGTTGAAGCAAAACCAGCGTTAGGGTGGAAGAGGGAAGAGCATACACAAAGGGAAAATTTTCCTCAGGGAACTTCTAGTCTCAAGAAGTTCGATTTTCCTTGTATATCGACAACAGTTTTGAGTGGATCTTCTCACTCCAAAAAGGAATGCGGGTAGCAGAGTAGCAGCCGAGCAGAAGGAAAGAAGAAGTTTTTGACATTTCGTTGAGATGGCCACTGTTGGGCTTCATGATCAGGATAGGTTGAATGGAGCTTCCAACTATGTCATCTGGAAGACAAGTATGTCCTTCCTTCTAAATGAATATGGCCTGAAAGACTACATTGATGTTGTAGTGGCGGTTCCTCAAGATGCAAATCAGCAGAAGGAAGATAAGAACGAAATGGCGCAGACGAAGCGGTTGATCCTAGATGGAGTCCGGGATTATATTTTCTCACATATAGCTAGCAAAGATACCACAAAATAGATGTGGGATTCTCTCTCTACGTTATACTAGGGTACTTCCGAGCAGCAAAAGATGTACCTAGAGGAGAAGTTGAGACTTATCCGGATGCAGAAAGGGGAAGGCACAGATCCCTACCTTACCAAAATTCAAGAGGTCCGAGATCAGCTGTCAGCTGTTGGGGTAGTGCCTGAATCCACGGAGCTAGTGTGATTGGCACTCAATAACATCTCAGAGGATTGGAAAGTTTTTGTCCAAAGCATATTAGGCAGAGATAGACTACCAAACTAGGATAGAATGTGGGCCGATTTGTAGCAGGAGGAACTGAGGTGAGCTCTATTAAACAGCTCCATCAGTGGCAGCAACAGCGGATCGAAGACGTGAAGGAGGAGGAGAATGTGTCCCTTGCATCAAAGGGTCCCAGTCAAAGGTCAAGTGCTTCAGGTGTGGTGAGCTCGGTCACTACAGTACCTAGTGTCCTCTCAAGAAGAAGGACAAGGAGGAGAAGCAGGACCAAAAGGCAGCTTCAGCTGAGATCAACAGGCTTTCCTCCAACCTAGACGAAGACTTCGCTATGTTTGTTGATATACCTCCAGGAGTAAAGTGGGGTCACTTGGTGTTGTAGCCCCAGAGTGCTAGAGTTGGGCAGGATCCTTGAGGAGTCTACCTCATGGATCATTACCTTGCTACGGGAGCCCACAGTATTCAATAGAAGGGTGGATCAATGGCAATAGATGCAGTCAGTTCCAGAGTGACAGTTGCAGACTAGTAGCAGTCAGATGTTGGGGAGCGCAGTGGAGAGTTGGTAGCAGTGTAGTTGGCACAGAGCAGAGTCAACAACAACGCAAATTCTTCAGTGACAGTGCAGATGCTAGTAACAGTCAGAGACTTAGGAGACAGATGCATCATACTAAACAAATTTGATTCAATATTTTGGATGATTTTTAGTTGCAAAAGTTGCAATTGCAGCAATAATGGATGAGAGGGAGTTGAAGTGCAGATGCAGTGTTGGCAGTGATATGACGGCATCAACAACAACATAGATGCCGCGTATATCAGAGTTTCGCAGTGGTTGATGGGAAGTATGGCCAGACATCAACAGCGTGACAGGAGATGATGCAGAGACAAGATATTGTGGCAGGGAGTGCGGCACTAGGACACATTCCTCGCTAAGAGGGAGTGTTAGTTTTTATAGCATCGGATGTGTCCTAGCCACAAAATTTGGTGGAGAGGCTACAATACATGACGTCTCCAAAATCCAATAATCGTTTCTAGAAATTTCGCCTAGAAATGTCTCAATTAGATTATTAACCATTTTTTAAGTATTTCTTAAGTCTAAACCTAGGAAATATGGTTAATTAATTAGTATTAATTGAGATAAGGCGAAAATGATCTAGAAACTCACACGGATCGATCCAGAAATGATAATAGCCCGATTATGTTTTAATCTTGGTCGCTGGTGCTCCAACTGTGGATTATGAGAGGAGGTCGATGTGGTGATGGAGAAGACACTTGAGAAGTTTGATTTCTTAGCAGATCGATTTCCAGAGTAGCAGCAGTCAGTTGCCAGACAGAGCTAGAGATCAAAGCAATGCGTGAGGGGCAGAGGCAGTGAGACTGGAGTAAGTATTCTTGATCCAGTGAGTGCATTTTCAAAGAGGCAAAAGAGCCAAAGATAAGCTGACGCAGGTGCATCGCAACAACTTCTAGAGGCAAGTTCGACTTGTTGAGAGGGAAATATGTCTTCAGTTCTATAGGCCAAGAAGGAGTCCCAGAGTTTTAGAGAAGCATTTTTCCAGCCAACAAAGGGCAGAACGACTTCATCAGAAACAAATCAAAGGTTTGACGTCAAGCAGGCTGACACAGAGGGTTAGAGAGCCAAGTTTTTGTAGGCAAGTTGTGTCAGGGATTCCCTATGGGTTGAAGAAATTTCTCACTAGATTTTTTCCAATATTTTTCTCTTTAGGATTGCCAGATTTCGGCATCCAGTTGTACTCATAATTTTTCACTAATGCATAATAATAAAATCATCAACTGTTGTACCAGTCCCGCATTGGGTTTTTCCGACGACTTTTATCCAAAAATATTTATGTTAGTTTTATGTGTTGCTAGCATTTCTCAGCTTCCAGCATTTTTATTTTTCCGCAGAATTTTATTTGTGAAGGTTGTGGTGTATTTATTTCGATATTTGTCATAGCAAATAAATTGTTAATTAATTAACAATTAGGAGAAATAATATCAATTGTTGCAATAGGATTCCAGTTCGAAATTTCACAACTCTCTATCTCCTTTAGTTACGACCAATGCTACCTTGTCCTCGCCCATCGTTTCTCCCTCTACCGATCTCCTTACTGAAGTCTTACCTTTGAATGAGGCTATCATGGAAGTCATGTCTCTAGAGGAGCGACCTTGGGATGATTTTCATCACCGCATCTTAGTATCTTACCCATCTGACTTGAACGCAACCCCAATAAAAATCCTACCTCTTAACCAGCCTGAGATTGTTCCTTCCAACTACACGACTATTGATGAGATTGATTTGGAAGGTAACTTAGGTAATCTTTCAAAAACTTTACTTATTAATATCTCGGTCAAGACAAGTATCGTGGAAAATATTCAGATTGGAGATTACTGCACTCCTGAGGAAATCCCGAGCTTCACCTGCCTATTTAAGGAATTTTGCAATGTCCTTGATTAGTCTTATGAGGAAATGGCTGGTATATATTCTTCAATTTTCAAGCATGAGATCAACAGTTATGATGATTTCAAGCCCATCCGACAAAGGCTTCGACCAATCCACCCTCGAAAGATAGTTGCCATCCACGCAAAAGTCGAAAAATTGTTGAGCACTAGTTTAATCTACTCTGTTCCCTTGACGGAATGGGTATCAAACCTGGTTCACGTAGACGAAAAACAAGGCACCATCTGTGTAGGTGCCAATTATTGTGATTTGAACACAACCTGTCCCAAAAACAATTATCCTAACCCGTTCATTGACCAAATTATCGATGATTACGCCAGGTGCAAATCATTTTCCTTTATGGATAGCTTCTCGGGTTTCAACCAGATATCTATCAAATGGTTGTTCAGCATAAAACTACATTCATCTATCCTTGGAGCACCTTTGCATACTGAAAGCTCCCATTCGGTCTTAAGACTGTCGGCGCTACCTTTAAGAGGGTGTTAAGTTATGGTATGTTCTATGCTTATAACAGTTTACTTCTTTTTCTTATTATATTCCACAGATTAGCAATCACATGTACATAACTAAAGTGCAGATAGAACATTAAACGATCGACAGAAGACAAGCCAAGACAAGACACACAACATGTGGTGGCTAGCTAGGGACAAACCCCACAATGTGTGGGGAAACCCTTTGATCAAATATTCTTTTATCTTCAATAATTCAGCAGAGAGAAATAGTACAATAAATCTGATTCATATCAGCAGTAGCAAACCCTAGATCAGCAACATCAGCATTAGCGGCTTCATTATCAAACTAGGGCAGACGATATCTCACAAACCGACCGTCGGATTGACTTCATTCCACCAACAAAAGTTGTGGCTTCTAGAGGAGGTTCAGATAAACCTACAACGTAGTTCAGATGAGGAGATATTCTAGGCCACACAGGTCAATCTTTACTTCTGTAGTTGCAGCTTCAGTTTCAGCAGTTTCTAGCTTCAAACTAGGGCAGTCGATATCTTGCAAACCGTTCGTCGGATTGACTTCATTCCACCACCAAAAGTTGCGGCTTTAAGAGGAGGTTCAGATGAACCTACAGCGCAGTTCAGATGAGGAGATCTTCTAGGCCATGCAGGTCAATCTTTACTTCTCAGTTGCAGCTTCAGTTTTCAACAGTTTCTGGCTTCAAATATGTGAGAGAGAGACCCATTTCTGCGCAATAGAGAGAGAGAGATGTAATGAGAAGTATGTGAGCAAATGAGGAAAAGTCCTCTTATATTTATACTCAACGTTGGTGTTTGAATAGATGCGACTGTTGGGCTTTCGAGCCTACATAAGTTGTAGGTCGACTTGATAATAATTCCATAATCAAAATAAATTCATATCTTCATGAATACTTATCGGAATTGGATGATCTTTATATCAATCCTACACCTCTCGACGAGAGGAATCTAATAAAAATATTATCAGCCATGAATAAGATGACTCACATGAAGTTTTTCCCTGGTTGCCAATTTTAACACTCCCTCTCAACCAGAGAGAACTTCATCTGCAATCTGTCTATCGGTCGTTACTATTCATCCATCAAATGCACTGCCCTGTACAGCCTGACCCTTGGCCTGCTCTGCTCTATTCTGCTTGTTCTGCTTTGTTTTGTTCTGCCCTATACTGATCGGTACTGTTTTGCTCTGTTCTGCTCTGCTCTTGCATTGTCCTATTCTGCTCTGCTTTTGTCTGAATTATGAAGAAGAAGAAATGATCGAGGATGTATCATACTGACTCAAAGTCAGTCTCAGAGTATGTACCACTAGTCCTAGACCAGTCTCAACCATCCCGAAGTCAGCGTCATAGTGAGTACAACTCCACTGTTCCTAGACCAGTATCATCCTCCATTGACTCAAAGTCAGTCTCAGAGTGCGTACCACTAGTCCCAGACCAGTCTCAGCCAACCCGAAGTCAGCTCCATAGTAAGTACCACTCCTACCACTGGTCCCAGACCAGTATCGCAGTCTCAGAGAGTGTACCACTGGTCCCAGACCAGTCTCAACTGACTCGAAGTCAGCGTCATAGTGTGTACCACTCTCACTGGTCCCAGACCAGTACTGCACTGACACGAAGTCAGTCTCGGAGTATGTACCACTGGTCCCAGACCAGTCTCAACCGA